>CM074076.1:30721280-30866280 GCA_037178815.1 Barbatula barbatula
TACTCGTCGGCCATCTTGGAATGGTCAAAGTTTCAGTTGACCAATTCATCTGGTTATCAAGTGACAGTCGGTTGATGAGGAAGTGGCTGCAAAGATAAATCCACATTCAAGAGCAGGGCTCGACATAAACCGGGGCCAGCATTTGAGATCCTCGGGCCAGTGCTGTATGGTCATGGAAAATTATCATTTGTACGTTTTTGAAGACTATTTGAATATTCCCAAGAAGATGCAAAAGAGGACTGGATTTGGTTCTCATGCGACCGGAATGCCGATACTGATGTCAAATGCTGAATTGAGTTGTCTTTCACGCCTCCTTACTCTTAATTAGACATATCGACACAAAATGATGCCAAAACGCCAATATTACCAAGAATCCTTGTAATAAATGTAATCAATGATGTCTTTGTAAACGGAACGAAGCGCATGTGTGTTACATTATATTGAGCCGTGCATCTCTTAAAGGGGCAGCGGCATAATAACTTCTCAGTTTTGTTCATCAAACAACAAAGAATGAAGACAAAAAACACTCTTTACTGATTAAATTATAACATTGGTAATGTAAAATCAATATTATACTCAATATATTGAAGACTATAAAGTATTTCCATTATATTGAAGACTATAAAGTATTTCCATTATTTCATTTCTGTACCTGATAACTACTATTATTACACCGACCTAAAACACCTAGAAAACACTGATTATTTGTATGTTTGCTTTACAATTGTCTGTGCTATTGCACATACTTTGATTGCTCGATCTCATTCGATTACTTTCTGATTAGTTGTCTTTAACAAATAGAAATGTTGAGTTATAAGCTAATAAGAAATGTCACGGTCTGTCCATTATGACATGTCTAATAAAAAGACTACGAGCTCTTTTGGTCTGTTAGCGTGGGGAAGCACATATGAATAGTCAATCCACCGAGTGTGTTCGTGAGCGAGAGATTGTGAAATCAACTCATTGTCTGATGAATGAATGATCCTCTGTTTGCCTGCAGACGGCACGGGTGGATGCGGAGGACGGTGCATGTATAATCTACAGACCATCAACATTCCGTCTGAGCGTCATTATGAATCCACAAATGTGCCGAACTAACAACAAATATTCTGCAGGTTTGTCAAAACAGGCGAAAATGAAATGAACAGTTTCGTTACATTTATCCAAATTACAAATGAGAGATTTTACATTTGACGTTCAAGTCATTGAAATATTTACTGTCTCTCTGGTCCAGTACGGCAAATGATTGCTTATTTTTATTCTGATGTGACTTTAAAAAGCTCAGCCCACCATGAAATCATATTGGCTTAATTGACACATAACATAGCAGAATAAGAAACTTCTGGTTGATAAGACAGTGCGCACAAATCATTCATCTTTTTATTAAATTTCCCTTTAGTTCAATTGGTCAATTTAAAAGATGTTGACACCCTTAAAGAAAGAAACAACACATGTTTTAATTCTTCCAAAATGTATTAAGACTCAATTAAATAAATTAAGAGCAATCAATCAAAACTGCAATCCGTAACGTTGTTGTTTTTTTTCAAAATAAACAAAACTCAAGTCATAAGCAAGTACATCAAAAAACTTAAATCTCTTCATCCTGATTCACAACAGTCCACTTATAATCATGATTCATACCATGAGTGGGTCAAAGACGTCAAGATGTCACCATCAAAATAAATGTACAAAAGTGATTCTATGTAAATAGAAAGCACATTAAATGCTAGTAAAATATCTACATTATGGTTTCGATGAAGTTTTTGGAGAGTAAATGTTAAAACTTGGTTGAAATAATGTTACATTGTCATTTAGTGTAACACAATATTTATGTACAAATGTTTTACTAAAAACCCTTTTTGTCTTTGACCCATGTACTAACATGCAATTTTACAATTCAAAATGTTACGGATTGCATCTTTACACAAAAACTAAATAAATGAGAAACAAAAGCAGCACCGCTACAGTCACAAACAAAATTAAATTTCAACCACAACACAAACAGCCAAAACCTGCTGCGGCTTTAGAGATGAGAAAATATATTTACATTTACAAAGTTACTAATGGAACGACGGAAAACACTCAAAAGATTCAAGTAACGACAAAATCTCACTATCTACGTGCTTTTGGCAGATCAGAAATTGCACTTAAACACATGAAAAAGTTCAAGAACTTCACAGAATACAAAGAGAACTCACATGAGCAGAACCATCTACTGTCTCAGTGCAAGGCAGGTGCACATGATCAAATGAAACAAACCAAAGAGAAGAATTTAGCGTAGCGTGTGAAACGTTAGCATGATTGAAGACTGAATGTCAGAAATATAAAACCTGTAAACTTCTACTTCCTTCCACAGTCAGAATGAATGACACAGTTAACCTGAGAGAGTTAAAGCCCTTACAGCCAATCATAACCTGTATAACAATCCTCACGTGTAGATTAGATGACAGATCCCTCCAAACCACACTGACAACCCAAATTACATTTAATTCACGCAGTAACTTTTGTGAAAATACTGGTAAATTCTTAACCTAGGATCGCTAAAGGTTTATAACCAAACTAAAACGAATAGTGTTGACAAAAAAGGATTTGGCTAGGAAATAAGGCAGCGTGATAATGGGTCGAATGATCATCACGATTATTCGCGATAAATAATCACATTTATTGTGTTGATCATCTTCTCTTGATGATGTTATGTTCTTGCTGTTAACATTAATGTCATCACGATTGTGCTGAATTCATCGTGGGTATGTTAATCGTGAGATTCTCTTTTAAAAACTTGTCTTATCTTCTCTAAGGTCCAGTAATCCAAAACCAAACATGAGAATTAGACGGAGTTTCATGAGCTTCATCTAAACACTATGAATCTTTGAGAACCTCATCTGTCTTTCAGTGAAGATGCTCCGTGTTATGCGAAGCAGTAGTACTCATCCGTGTCAACACGAGGTCGTAGAGAGGCGGGTTTCGTAAACATCTCCTCTTCAATAGCATCTTTGCCATTGAAACCGTCCAGCAGGTTTGAGGGCGAGGAACGATCCGGGTCATCTTCACCCAGCGTGTCCAGATAACTACCCACTGAAATGCCGTCCAACCCGTCGCTGCAACTTCCGTGCTGGGAGGCGTCCTGGCTGTCTGATAGGCTGTACAAGCTGCCCGTCGAGCTGCTCTCTCGACTGGCCACGCCCCCTCTCTCCTCCATGACCCAGCGAATGGACTCGATTCCCTCGTTGATTGACAGCAGCTGTTGCATCAGTTTGACGTCAATGGCGCGGAGGTGAACCTGTGTTTGGGAAAAGAACTGATGTCAGTAACGTAAAGCTGGTAAATGTGTCACATGGACGGCAATAATTGTATAATTGAATGGATGTAATGATTCACCGTGAGCCGTTTGAAAATCCATTATAACACGTGACGATTCAAGCCGGTTGAGATGTTATTTAAATCACAATACATGTTTTGAACAGCAGGAGGGGCTGTGTCTCTTTTAAAGAGACTTTTGTATTATTTATTGTTTCTTTTTATTTGGAATTTGTTTTAAAATCGCAGTTTAGTTTTGTTATTTGACCTAAAATATCTTTTTATTTAACAAAGAAATGTGCAGCATTTGAGAAATAACAAAAAGGCAATTTTCCAACTCATTTTATAGAAATTAATTGTGAATGAATTGTATTGTGAGATCAGAATCGTGAATTTCATCGTGAGCCGAGTGAACTGTTACATCCCTACCGATAAACATGCTGCAAGACAAAGACTTTGAATTATGAGAACAAATTGTTGAGCTATGTTAGTTATTTATATCCTAAAAGTAAAAAAAGGCGAGTTTTTTTGTGATGATGGATTAAATGCTATCGAAGAACCTTTACTTACTCTGATCATTTCTGTATTATTAGAAGGAAATAAGAGTGACAGCTGGCACGAGAGTAATGGAAACACAATCCTGCATTAACTGGAATTAAGTCGAGTCGCTCAGGAATAATCTTATTATGGTCAAATGTATGTTAGATACTGTTGCGGACAGAACCAGAAAATCAGCCCTTGAATTTTCTGTGTTAAGTGAAAGAATCCTTATTGGTTACGGTCAGCGTGTAGTAATGAAGGTGACCTCACAGAAAACAATGGCAGGTTTTCTTCTGGACATTTAAAGAGTCAGATGCAGTTTCTCAGGTCATGAATGAAGACTGGATGGGTATTTCCAGGTCAACGCACATATTCAAACAGTCATAAATAAACACATACACACACTATACACACTATATTCAAGGGTGTAAATGGTTCTCCCACTGAAGACAAAACCTCTTTCAGAGGTCATAAAATCGGACTATTTCAGACACAGAATGTGTGACATCGGGTCATGTTATCTCTTCACTTCTTAAATCTTCAACATTGACACACCGTGAGAAAAGTACTTGCTTAAAACCAAAATGATACTATACTAGCCTTCGCTCTAGAAAAAGAACTAGAAATGACATCAAAAACTCATTTTACAAATCTGCCAAAATCAAAGCTTTAAAAGGAGTGAAAGGTGTGAAACTACAGACAAAATGTATTACGAAATGTAAAAAGTAAGACAATTTATTTTTTCATTGCTAGGGATGAACCGATGTATCGGCCACTGACATTAATCGGACGATTTTGGATTCATTTAACACCATCAGCATATCGGCAATAGCATGAAAAAGGCCGACACAGGTGCTTTATTAACTACCTGCATGGAGGCAGTGAGTTGCATGTCTGAATAATGCAACGTTTTCCCGGAGCTAAATAATTAAATAGCACAGCACAGACTTTGTTTAAATTTATTAAAGGAATGTTCAGTGTTAAGTCCAATATGAGTTAATGTTGTTAATAAAATATATATTGGACAGCAAAAATGTTGTCTCATTGTATTTTTATCTTAACTTGTGCGCCTCTTAAAATGTTAAATGGATCCAATTCATGTTCAGTAAAATTAATGCAGAAAAACAAGCTAGTATTGTAAATGCAATTGACCAATATAGGTATCGGACGATAGTTAAAATCGGCCAAAAAAGAAAATCCAATCGGTGCACATTTCACTATCACTCCCTCCGAGTCATATTTGATCAACAGCTGTCCATCTACCAAATCCTCAAACCTAATGAAACAATAAAGAAACAAATAAAACACACACATTAAATACAATACGACACAAATCCAGAAGGCAAGCTAGTTATGTTCAGAGCCAGCTCAATCATTTGCATGGCGTTACCGACCCGCACATTCATGCAAAATACAAGTTGTGTCGTGATGTCGTGCGAACGAGACGAGAGAAACAGGCAGAAGTAACATGAACCCGTCGCTGGCACATCATCAATTATTTCTCCTGTAGACACCCCATAATACTGACACTCATCCCCATGGTAACGACAGTCTGCCTCTGTTTGTTTTCATGTTCGGAGTTTACATTGCATTACTTTTGTTAGATGCTTTCAACCAAACACAAGATAAACATTTGATGGGTTTGTGTTGCTCTATCATTGAGCTCCGATCTGTCATCGTGATGTTTACCCACTGAAGAGAGTAGTGTGTGTATGTGTGTATTTATGACCTGAGAAACCGGCTCCGTCTCTAAGACCCCAACCACAAACATGAGAGCCAATCATTTTCTCTCGCTCGGTGACTTTAACCATTCAGACATTCATTAAAGAGACCAAAAATAAAACATCATTTACTCAAACCTGGAGACTTTCTTTCTTCTTCAGGACACAAAACAATGTTGATAATCACACTGACAGTCGGCGGCATGAGATTTTGACTGTATAATTACTTCAATTGAAAATACTGCGGTGTCACGACATTGCTGATACAACAAAAAAGTGTTATTTCCAAATGTCTGCGTATAAAAACGACTTTTCAACTGGACACAATACAATTAGTTTTGAGCCAACATATAGAACATGTGTGTCAGGTCAAAATAAAGCCTACAAATTACAGTATTCTTTCAAAAAATGATTTATATAAATTAGACATGGTTAATGATTTATTTTTCTGCAAACACAGCTCATACCTTAGAAACGCTATCAGAGAAAAAATATGTGTGGTTTTGAAACCTTAACTCTTTCATACCTTGAAACGACATGCCCTAAGTGCATGTAATAAATGTTTGACCTATCATGTTTAGCCCTGAAGACACGGTTGGCGCGTTCATGCTATTTCCTGCACCAGAGCCCAATAAGGCAGCGTGGAAGAAGCGCCCGCAGATCTCCGCAAGAAACTTCAGCACGGCGTTATTGACAAAAATCACGATGATGCGCTGTTTGCTGTGACAGATTTAGTCTGAGGACGAACAATGTCATATTTGAGATGTTTCAAAAGAAATGAACCACGGAGAAGTTCAGGGAACGTCATTTATCAGTCTATTACTTGAGACACCACCGGATCATTTCTAATCCGTTCAGAGCGAGAACAAACGATATGCAAATTCTCTTGTTAAGTTTTATTTCATGTTATCTTTACATTGAGTTGTGAACATGCGGAAAAATGTCATTATTACAAACTAAAATCAACAGTGTAACGTATAAACACAACCCCTCTCTTTTTGCTTTAAACTCTATAAGAAATAAAATGTTTACTCTTTCATATAGTATATAGATTATATATGAATATGGTCTTGACATGCACAATTTTTCTTTTGGTTCAAACGGTCTAGTGTTTTCAGAGTTTAAACACGAGAAGCTTTTTTATTGATTGATGCTAAAACGACTGTCTCTTTTCTGCTATCAACTGCATTAAAGTATACAGTATAGACAGCGTTTTAAGACTTTTTGAACACATTTACACACAATTATATTAAAAGGAAAACTAAAAGTAGTTACAAGTAGGGATGGGCACAGTACTCGATCACTCTTGTACTCGAACGTGACAGCGACGATCGATCATAAAAACGTTGATCTGAGTTTAAAAAAATACTTCTAATTGGTTATAGCAGCATTTTGGTCGGCACCTTGAGCCCTGATTGGTTAGCGTTGCCAGAGGGCGGTCCAAAGTTCAAACCGAAAAATTGAGAAAATGGATGAAAAAACAGTTCAGTGCAAAATATGCAGCGCCATGCTGTCACACAAATCTACCACTGCGTTATCATTTGTACATAAAATTTCTTCCGATACCACCAATGACGCAACTCAGAAAAGCATCGCATCTTTTACCGTCAGACAGAAATGCAGCCCAGCCAGAGGTGAAAAGATGACACAACTAATTACCGAAATGATAGTGAAGGATTTGCTGCCCATTCGTTTTAGCCAATATATTGTAAAATAACATTTTGGTTTATCAGAAAGTGCTAATGTAATCCAAAATATTGCTAAAATATTAAATTGTGATCATTGCCTCCATGACGGATGCCCCGCCCCCAAACATGCCCGCCCCCGAGTACTCGAGTTTTGAGACCTATCAATGATCGAAATAAGGTTTTAGGCATTTAACCAAAAACCCATTAAAATACCCATTGAACCAGAAGCACTAATATGCTAACTCGCCTCTGGGTTTTGCATACAAAAATACACCATCTCTGCACTATTCATAGAGTAAATGTAGATTAAATTAACTCTTCTGAACGGCCGTGGCCCTTCACTTCCAACATTTGAACAATTTCACATTGTGTTTTTTCACCACATGAGTTTATTTTCCTCTGTTCTCCTTCATCTCATACACACAACATATGAGACATGAAATAGCAACAGCTTTTAACATGTTGATTGTGGATCATGCCACTACATGACTGACTGTTGCGCTCTCTCTCTCTCTCTCTCGCTCAAGATTCAAATACTTCTGTTGGCATTAAGAGTCTTGTACATTCCTACAGCAATAAACAAAACAAGATATAAAATAAGAAAGCACAACATTTTTTTACAAGAAGTATAGCTTACATTGTAGCTTTGAAGAGTATTTAGTTTTATCTAAGAGATAGAGCTGTACGATTATTTCCGGAAAAAGATGAGCTGGAGGTGGGCAGTGGGATGGAACTACAGCACGAGAACACAATAACATTATGTCGGGCATCTTTTAGCACTGGGACCGCTTCATCTATCAGTTTAAAACCATCTCCAAATCCAGCGTTATGTCCACCGTTTATATGACATTCAGCCCCAAAATGCAGCGAACAAACAAAACAAACACACCTCAACTTCTCTCACTATTGCAAAAGTAACGAGCTGCAGCTGCAGGCCCACAGCGCAGCCAATCTTTATTAAGCGTGTCTTCCTATCACTCATTGGTTGGCTCGTGGGCAGCTCTTTGCCATGCTTTCCAGGGGAAGCGTCCAATAAAAGGTATAATATCCGTGTTAGGAAACAGGGATCCAGATTTATAAAAAAATGTAAGTACTAATATAAAATCTCAATTAAAGTCATTTGACACGTGTAATTAAAACAGTAATTTCTAGTGAATGAGCTGACTCTCTTCACAGGTTGTGTTCAGCCGTGACCCTTTGAAACGGGACAATAAAAGGCGTCGACAGAAATCATCTTAAATATGTTAATTTCACTGTGAAATTGCTTAAATATCGTGTTATCGTATAATGACTTGGAAACTAATGAGCATGAATTATTTGGGTGTCACTAATCATGGGAGTCACAATGTCCTGAATCCATCTCATCTGATTTTTATTGTTCTGAATTCTGATCAACACACTCTCAGCAACTAATACTTGTCTTCCATCTTGTTTTCTTGTAATTACACATTTTTGTATAATTGACATAGTGAGCATGTATACAAATTAGCCGCCTTAGTTCAGAATTCCTGTGAGAGCAGGCTAGACAGTATCAGTACAGGTTTGATCATATTAAACAGGTTAAGTGTGGTAAAAGACACAGGCTTGCTGCTGTATTTCTTTTTAAGATGTTAAAGCGTGTTATTAGTGTTGTGGGTCAGCAGATCCCACAGTGTGTGTTTAGTGTGGTGTAGCTTTGACCATCTGTTAGTGCTCTTAATCACTCTGTGTGAGCCATTAACACCCAACTGACCGACCATCATCAAAGCCCAAGAACATGACCCCTCCACACACACACACACACACACACACACACACACACTCACACACACACACACACACACACACAACACACACACACACACACACACACACACACACACACATCACACACACACACACACACACACACACACACACACACACACACACACACACACACACACACACACACACACACACACACACACACACACACACACACACACACACACACACACACACACACACACACACACACACACACACACACACACACACACACACACACACACACACACACACACACACACACACACACACACACACACACACACACACACACACACACACACACACACACACACACACACACACACACACACACACACACACACACACACACACACACACACACACACACACACACACACACACACACACACACACACACACACACACACACACACACACACACACACACACACACACACACACACACACACACACACACACACACACACACACACACACACACACACACACACACACACACACACACACACACACACACACACACACACACACACACACACACACACACACACACACACACACACACACACACACACACACACACACACACACACACATCACTCACACACACACACACACACACACACACACACACACACACACACACACACACACACACACACACACACACACACACACACACACACACACACACACACACACACACACACACACACACACACACACACACACACACCACACACACACACACACACACACACACACACACACACACACACACACACACACACACACACACACACACACACACACACACACACACACACACACACACACACACACACACACACACACACACACACACACACACACACACACACACACACACACACACACACACACACACACACACACACACACACACACACACACACACACACACACACACACACACACACACACACACACACACACACACACACACACACACACACACACACACACACACACACACACACACACACACACACACACACACACACACACACACACACACACACACACACACACACACACACACACACACACACACACACACACACACACACACACACACACACACACACACACACACACACACACACACACACACACCCATCACTCACACACACACACACACACACACACACACACACACACACACACACACACACACACACACACACACACACACACACACACACACACACACACACACACACACACACACACACACACACACACACACACACACACACACACACACACACACACACACACACACACCACACACACACACACACACACACACACACACACACACACACACACACACACACACACACACACACACACACACACACACACACACACACACACACACACACACACACACACACACACACACACACACACACACACACACACACACACACACACACACACACACACACACACACACACACACACACACACACACACACACACACACACACACACATCACTCACACACACACACACACACACACACACACACACACACACACACACACACACACACACACACACACACACACACACACACACACACACACACACACACACAATGACCTACAACCCGTCTGAAGACAACTGTTGTCTGATGATTGTGTTTGTTTGCTAAATGTTGTTGATCGTGTTAAACGGCTTGACTCAGTTTTTTTCAGAGATGTTATTAACGAAATAAAACTTTCAAACACTACATAAAATATGAAAAAACGAAATAACTCAGTTTTTTATTACAGTTATCAAGTTTTAATTGTGTTTAAAGCTTTCAATATTATTACTCAAATTAAAACAAACCGGCTGCAGTTTGATTGATTTGAATTAAATGCTCAATAAAATGACATAATTTTTTTTAAAAATCTATTTGGAAACCAAACTCTTCATATACAAAATATACATCCAATGTCCTCTGAACATATAGAAGGAAAGATATAGAAGAATAAATGAATAAAATAAAATATCAATAAATAAAAAATGAAACGTGAGTGCACGTGTATGATGACGTGTGTAGATAATGAGCACAGAATCAAATAAAAGCTTCCGGCGGGCAGTATTCTCACACAGATAAAAACGTAAAGTGTAGTAAATAATAACACATCAAAATACTGTAGTACACTACAATAACTACAACACTTGATTAATAACGTATACTACAGTATTCTTCAGTAGTAACTACACAGTGTAGAAAGTACTTTAGTTTCTTGAGTGAAACTCACCATCTGTTGTCTGAGGAAGATGATTTTACTGTTAAGTGTGTGTAGATCTGTAGATCTGATCTCAGTACATCCGATCTCAGATCCGCCTCTGAACGATCGCATCAGACTCTCCGGGACTTTACGGCCCAGTTTGTTCTCGAGGTCTCTGAGGTCCGGCAGCTCGTCCATCATCATCATCATCAATAATAATAAATAAGGTTAAAATGCTGTAAACGCGAGACACATCAGTCCGTGGATGACACAGGTCTGATTAGAGAGCTCCCCTTCGGTCCGATCTGAGGCGTTCTCTAGCGGCTCTTCGACTGACTGACTGACTTACGGTGCGCGCGCACATACAGGTGACTCCCGCCCTCGATTCCGCGCATGCGCACAGGCTCTTCTTTCACCTCGTGTCTCGCATTGAGTCTCTTTCCTCAACATAAGACATAAAAATAGACAACAGCGTGTTCATGACTCGATTCTGTCTCTCTGTGCTGTAACGTGAGACCTGTCTCACTGTTTCCACAGGGTTACTTTACTGTGGTAGAAAACATGTTCACCTGTGACGAGCTGTGAAGTACTGGCGCCCTCTGCGGTACATAACACACATTACACTTCATTTGCGCGTCTTTTTTAACATCTGATCCACTGAAGCGCAGTTTTCCACCTAAACATAAAGCAAATTCTCAACACTAGACCACTTCGTTTACTCCAAAGGCTGAAATGTTATGAGATGCTGGAGCGCAGGATTTTAAATGAAAAATGATGTCAATGTTTTGGTGCACACTAGTTTACATGATTAATAATGATTGCTATATTCATATCTGGAAAAACCCGGATTCACATACAATTGAAAATAAGACACATCTGTGCTCTGTAGCAGCCAATGAAACACTTTACACAGTTTTTATTAGTTGTTTTTCATCTTTTTATACCTAAATATTGACATATTTGCAATGTAAACGATTAAATACAGTCATGCGTCGCTAATCGTTTTGATGTAATATAAGTATTTTTCACATTGCCTTAAGTGCATCTCTGTCTTAAACCCCACCAAATAAAAACATAATGTAGACAAACTCAAACGAAATGACAGACAGACAGACAGACAACTTTCACAGAGACAGGTAGAATGTGCATTCTATTCTCATTCCTAGTTTAACATAATCATGTTTGATAAAGTAAATAATTCCACCTGTCCCTTCACAATATATTAAACATGACACGACACATTTACACTACAGACTGTGTTTTATCATCGTAGCGTTGGTAATGCTCTCCCAGTAACGGCTGTCGACCCTCCATCCTGTACGAGCGCGAGCGGGCCGCACACGTGATGGCGGCGAAAATCACGGCAACGGCGATGAGAGCGGCGACCACACCGACGGTGATGATCTCAGTCAGGGTGAGAGGACGAGCTGCGATGAAATAAACACTCACACAAAGTCCAAAGCAAATGCAACTCTAAATATGATGTGGATGATGCTCACCTGGCCACTCCACCTCATAGGAGTAGCCGAGGTTTTCAGACGCCGTGGCAAACATCTCTGCGTTTGTTACTGGTGGCCAGAAGGCAACCATATTAAACTCTCTGTTATGACCGATGGGGGCATTTTCCAGAGGATAGGCGGAGGACTCTAGGCACACACACGCGTTCAAACGTTAACATTTTGTCAAATTGCATCAGACTGACAGCACAAGCAGAGTCAGATTTACCTGGACTGTGTCTGCGCAGCCACTCATCAAAGATGGCGTCGGTGAAGGTGTGCAGCAGGACAAAAATAGGGTCGTTGGGGGACAGGTGTGTCTGTCCGCCCGTCCCGTTCAGAAACAGGTGGGCCAGGTTATGCAGACTACGCACCACTGGATCATAATTCCCCTGAGGAGCGCTGTAACCTACAAGCGCAAAACAACAAGACAATCTGAAAATACCGTAAACTCATTTTTTCCCTGTAAAATTATACGATATAAGGATGTGTATTAAATAGTTTTCCCTGTTTTTGTTGTAAATTTGTAATCTTTTTCTGTAAATTAAAAACTAAAAAACAGACCAACATGGCTGGAGCGCAAGAAATAAACTGTTAAATTACAAATGTCCCCGTTTTTATTGTAAATTTGTAATCTTTTCTGTAATTTTATATTTTTTGACCGCATTTTAAAAATAAAAACTGTAAAAAAAAAAATCTTTCTTTAAAGATCAACATAGCGCAAGAAAGAAACTGTAAAATGACACATTTCCCCCTGTTTTTCTTGTACATTCGCGGTCTTTCTCTGGATTTCAAAAATACATCAAAAATCTATTAAAAAATAAAATTCCTCTGAAAAATGACAGCGTGTGTGTGACCTTCAATTGTGTTTCTGAAACTGTCAGAGGACGTCGAGTAGAAGGGCGGCGTGTCAAACGCGTTGAGCTCTAAACACAACGCCACGTCCTGCGGCTCCGGGAGACGCTGCACCGCCGGACGAGCAACATTACCCGCAGGGTTTCTTCTGATGGGACTGCTCTCCGAACCTAAGAAAAGAAAAGGTTACCCATGGTCCTTCATGGTTTACTGAAACCCGTATGAGTCCGTCGTTGCTTCAGAACACAAAAGAAGATATTTCGAAGAACGTCGACAACACTGACTTCCATCATATAAACACAAAACCATATCTTGTTGTGTAATGAGTCACACAGGGCCGATTCGAGATGACAGGTCTTACTGTTGCAGATGGTTCCGAGCGTGTTATAGTCCTCCACGCTCTCACATATGACTCTCCACTGGGAGAAGATGGAGTTGGAGCTGATGGAGTTCATGTCGAAGGAGCTGCGACCTCCCAGCAGATCATCTGTACAGATGTCGCACTCGCTGCCTCCGATGGCAAAGTTCCAGTACGGCAGAGCAAAGCTCGCGTCTCCTAACATGTCCTGAAAGACACATAGAGAAAATAGACATGCCTATAATGACAATTAAACAGGAATTATATTTCAACACAGAAAAGGCCCACTTTAGATGTGATGCTTGCCCTTTGGAGACACACGTGTCTTTTGTACACACGATTTCAAGTTTTTCCATTGCTCTGCATATTCATGTGTAAAAATCCTTGATCAGAAATACAAGCAGTTTATACAAATAGGCTATTTATATCATTATTAAACAGGCTATTTCATGGGATTTTGTATATTAGCCAACGTCTAGTAAATTACGTTTGCGAAGGAAAATCATTCACGCATATTTGAAAAAACAATGTATGTTTGTAATGAAGAACTTTTTCAACTTTGCTCTCTACAACTCGAGCATCTGCGAAATAACGTTTGTGGATGACAGTAGTAGCGCACCTGCATGTCTCGCTCCAGCTGCAGTAAATGGAACCGATGCCACGTGACGAACCCGGGCCCCTCGTGACTGAAGTCCACCCCGCCGAAACTGTCCTGTCCGGGTCCGAGGAAGGTCCTGCTCACAGAGTAATAGTGCGTCCACACGAACAGATTGTAAATGCTGATGTTCTCGAACTGAGTCGTGTTCCCGTCCGGACCGAAGATCTCCGCGTAACGGCGCGTCGCGACCACCAGGTCCGGGTGTGCAGTGCGCTTGGCCTGGTCCAGCGCGTTCACGAAGGCGCGTTTCTCCTCTGAGTTCAGCTGCATCACGTTCCTCCTGACTGAAGTACGCGGAAATAGTATTTATAAAATGTATAATGATAAACAAAATATCTAGGTAAGTGGTAAAGCACATCGCCTCATCTTTAATAAATAGGCGTATAGGCTACGTTTAAAAAAGCAAACTCGTATTCATCCTATACACAAGTACACTTTTTTTGTCTTCATGCACACATTCAAATCTAATGGACAATTCAATTGTAATGGATCAGAAATTCTAATGGATTCCATGACGAACAATCAACTGTTTTTTGAAATGATATATGTGCTTTGTTTTGTGGGTTTTTTCCAGTAGGATTTACTGGTGTTCTGTTGGTTCCCATACATCGGACTTAGCACACGAGGAGCAGAGACCCACGGAGACCGTATTAGTTTCCAATACAATTACCATTATAACCTTGAAATCCAGTAGAATTACTGTGACGTCAAAAAAACCAAAGCGTCAAAGCAAATAAAAGAAAAACAGACAGTGTCCTGTTGAAAAGACCACCTCAGACCACCTCACATGATAGATTTGTTAGCAGGTGAAACTGGTTGCTGAGGACACCTGTGGTCTTTCCAAAACGACACAGCTGGGTTAACAGCAAATGGTTCTCTGACCCACGGGAACGCGCTGCTCGCACGCGTCTCCGGTAAATCCGTGTCTGCAGCGGCCGCAGTCAAAGCCGCTGAAGTTCCCATTACACCGACACGCGCGCGTGAAGAAGCGCTGAGGCCAGCGCTCGCGGTCGTCTAGTCCGTCATACGGGTACTGCGGTCCGTGCGCACGCGCGTCCGCGCTCACGTCCGCGCACTGCCCGCGCCCGGAGATCGCGCCGCACGGGTCATCTTCCAGACCTGACGGAGACGGGCAGCACTGCGCGCTCCTGAGACCCGCCGGAGTCACACAGGCGCGTGGAAACTGAGCGCGCACGTACCCGAGCGCACAACCGAGAAGAAAAACTTCATACAATCTCCACATCTTCTCGGAATAACCGGTAATATAAATAACACAAAAAAGTGATTGTTAAGAAAGATCTCCCAAACTACAAAGAAACCATATAAAAATAGGCATGTAATCAAATTCAACTCCAGAAGAACACAGCGGGCACGGGCTCTTGGTTTATGTTTGTCATTCCCGTTTAGAGAGAAATTTGTTCTGGACACGGAGTTTAAATACCGCGTGAGCGCGTGACTGCAGCGATCTCCTCGTGACCACATCACATCTCAAACATTTGTCCTCCACTAATCTCCCATTTCATTAACCATAAAACTGATTCTCCTCGAAGATCAACATTTCTAACCTTTAAACAAATATTTCTCTTTTAAAGCAATACATTTACCATGGTTTAAAAAGTGTCATAGCCTACTAGATAGCATCATTTTCTTACGGTTCTTAAAATGATAAAGTTGTATTATAAAACTATGGTTCCAATAAGGGACACAACAGTTACTAGGTAGTTGGAGATTAAACTATAAATGTTATATGTATCTAGTGCACCGTCCAGCACAGCCAGAAACCTGGGGTGGTAATTGATGATCGGCTTAACCTCACAAGTCATGTTGCCAGCACCGCCCGGTCCTGTAGATTCATCCTCTACAACATTAGGAAAATTAGACCTTTCCTATCGGAGCACTCTACGCAAGTCCTAGTCCAGGCTCTTGTCCTGTCCAAACTGGATTATTGCAATGCGCTTCTGGCTGGACTTCCTGCTTGCACAATCAAACCTCTCCAGATGATCCAGAATGCGGCGGCAAGAGTGGTCTTCAATGAACCGAAGCGAGCGCATGTATCTCCGCTCTTCATCAGGTTACACTGGCTCCCTGTTGCGGCCCGCATAAAGTTCAAAGCTATGCTCCTGGCCTACAAGACCAACACCGGGTCCTCACCATCGTATCTCCACTCGCTAATGCAGATCTATGTTCCTGCCAGATCACTGCGGTCTGCAAAGGAACAACGACTAGTGGTACCATCCCAAAAAGGAAAAAAGTCACTCTCCCGTACCTTCACTGGATCTGTTCCACATTAGTGGAATGATCTACCAGCTGCTACAAGATCAGCAGACTCGGTTGCCATCTTTAAAAAACGCCTAAAAACGCATCTCTTCCGTCGAACACATCTCTGATTGAGTTTTTCCTAATTCTCTTCCCTTTCCTTCTTTATAAAAAAAAAAAAAAATTACTAACCTCACTATTCTTAGCTTTTATACTGTGCTAGGCTTTAATGGACTAGTTTGATGCACTTTGTTGCCTATGTTGTTATAATTGCTTCCAATGTTTCCTCATCTGTAAGTCGCTTTGGATAAAAGCGTCTGCTAAATGACTAAATGTAAATGTAAATGTAGTGCCTGACGGTATACCGGTTCATACCGAATACCGGTGCGTATTTCTATTATTATATGATTTCTTAAATATGCCGCATTACCGGTGTATGTAGCCTATATATTCCGCATATATAAATATGCGGAACTGTTGCACTATGGCCGGCCACAGAATCTCTATCATCATTTCTCTATATGCACGCGCTAAACATACTCGTTTAGATGTTCGCGTGTGTCTCGTGCATGAGCGGTAACGGTAGGCTACATATTCCGTCATGACGCAACGGGAGGCTGAACAGCAGATGACTGTAACACATGTGTAGCAATTGCACGTTCCCATTACGTTATATTAAATTCACTCACATGCAAACATCTTCAAAAGCGATCGTGTTCCCCTCATACCTGCTCAATACAAGAACATGATGTGTTTCTAGTTTGAACTGTTTCTCCGTGTGAGAAGAGAGAAAAAAGCTGTAGAGCTTTTTTCCATTTATTTGCTTAAATAATGTATGCAAGTTACCTTTGCATGCTATTCAGTTATTAAAGTAGTCTGAACTTTGTAGTTATAATAGGGGAAGGGGATTGTTTACATTGTGTAGTTACAAGCTGTTTGCACAATTAAAGCTTCTGTATTTTGACTGCAGCTGTCACACATCCTGATCCTTCACTTCATCATGAGTGCCACCTCTTTATAAACACCATCATTTTGTGGGACTTGCTAACCTGTATAATACTAGTGTGGCATTTTTCTACAATATTCACTCACCACGTGACAGTATAAATGCCATTTTAAGTCTATCAACTGCAGTTTTTCCTCTCTCAATATAAATATAATAATACCGTCATGTACTGGAAACCGGTATAAATCTGGAAAATGCAGTTATATACATTTATGGTCATACCGCCCAGTACTACGGGGAACTTTTCTCTTCCGGATGTAAACCGAGTCTTAAGTTGTTCAGAGGCCTGCTGCACGAGGACGGATGGCTATCTGGGTATTTTTTCATTATTTGAAGTATGAAGCTGGTAGATTGCGCAGGTTTTATTACGGGTGAATAAAACCAGTCAGCGTGAGAAAGTGATGCACACAATACGTCACAGCGTTGTTCTTTGCCGCGCTTTCAATTTTATTTCAAGGTTAGGTGTTCAAAATCTTCGTAGTTATAATGATTTTCAGTGGAGAAGTAAACCGATCTAATAGATGTCGAATTGAGTTTGCTTTGGCCTGTTGCTGTGACACATCCATCATTCCGCCATGTTGCACAGGGCAAGAGCGTCCTACAAACACATACAAGTCAACGGGGAGCTGCGCTTTTCTCCAATTAAAAGCAGAATAATATCTACCTTTTTATACCGATTTCCATTTATGATCTTTGTAACTACAAAAACCTTAATTTGGCAGTTGCTTACTATGTAAACGGGGAGTTCTTTGTCAAACCCATGCCTTATTTTCACTTGGGAAAACTTGTGGCTGATGCGTTCTTGGGATCACAATGCAGGTTCATCGTAGAGTCATGTGAAGAAGCTAATCCATACTACAAAGTACACACACAGAACTAAAAGAGTGCTCTGATACACATGCACATCTCGTGATCACACACACACACACACACACACACACACACACACACACACACACACACACACAGTTTGCTATAATCCAACTATGCAGTCTAATCTACAATGAAAAACATTATGTCTTTGTTTAGGGGGTAAAGCATTATTTGAAATGTGTACTTTTCACGAGAAAGTGGCAACGACGTTGCTCGATTGTGTATTGGGGGATTTGTAAACTTTTGTAAAGCTGCTCTGGAACATCTGTTGTAACAAGTGTTAGAGAAGTAAATCTACCTTAATCAAAGCTGTTATTGCAGTTATTTTACGTATATTATCATTTTACATTAACATTAATGCATTTTGCAGACGCTTTTATCCAAAGCAACTTACATTGCATTATCCTTTACATTTATACACAGGTATCTGCAATCCCCTGAGATCCAACACACAACCTTGAGTTGTTAACACAACGCTCTTACCACTGAGCTACAGGAAAGCTGTATTATCATATCACGTGTATCACATGATGAAGTCTGTGTTTTTACATCACATCTTTAACTGTGTTAGTGTGTGATGATGATGATGATGTAGCAGCAGACTCTTGTCATGTGATGTGACGCGTGTGTGTGTGTGTCGCGTGCATGTGTGTCGTCATGTGAGTAGATGTGACTCAGTTAATCTGGTTCTCTCTTACAGTGAGTTCACCCAAAATAAACATTCACCCCTCATGTCATTTCATCATTGGGATTCTTTTCTTTTTAAAAAGATATTTTAAACTTTTCAACAATGGTGGTACCCATTCACCTCTATGTTACGGACACAACACCAATGAAAGTCAATGCGAACTGGCTCGGCTGTTCAGCTTTTCAGACAGCGAGTAAATAATGACTTCATTTCTAGGGTTGAACTATCACATCAAACTTAAAGTTCCCGTCTACCTCTTAAAATGAGCAAGGTAACCCAACACTTCTTGACCAAGAAGATTTTGGCACAACTGGCTGGATACATCAGTGTTCAGTGGCATGCCATCGGTTACAAAAACATGCGTTGTGTGTGTTTAGATGTGTTTAAGGTTGAATTATTCATCAATTCTCCAGCGTGTGACGTGAGCTGTGAAGTTTCTTGTGCTTCTGAAGAGGAACTGCTGGTGGACGTGAATCTCTGAACGTCTGATGATTCTCATCAGTTTCTCAACTCAGTTTCTCTGCCTCGCCGCAGTCAGATTTGAGCCGCATTCATTCACCAAAACACAAAATAAACCAAATTAGATATGCATTTGACTGATAACATCACTTATTTCTATATATTTAGGGAGATGTGGCCATGAAATTCTTATCTTCAATTCTTTTTGGCCATGATAATCGTGTAGTGAAAATCCGACATTATGAATGCCTACATCAAAAAAAGATTTTACCTTCAATGTTTAGAATATAAATGTTTTTTCCAAACTATTGACGCCTCAACTACTTCTATGCAGTTGAATATTTATATATTTAATTTGATTCATTCCTACTAAAGTGTAAGGAAAGTTCTAGCACAGCAACACTTACACAAGAGCACAGTGATGATAGAAGTTCATTGTAGTGTAGTGATGTAAGTCCAGTGTGTGCGCATGTGTTTAGCCTTCAGCTGCTCATGACATCACTTTCCTTCTCATGTGCTTTTTATTAATAACAATAATGACTCGCAGACTGAGTTGCTCAGATGTTGCTCTTTCATATCTCAGGGACTTCCTGAAGTTCTCAGAGGTGTGTCGGTTGAGCATAAACTTTGTCTCAGATGTTTCTCTTAACTCATTACTGGTGAGGTTACGCTGTTGCGAATAGAGCTGTGCGATATTGAGGAAGAATGCGATATGCGATCGCATGCTAAATAATATGCACATTCGATATGCGATGCAATATCTAAAATCTATTTAAATTATATTAAAATATATAAAAGAAATGATATAACCAACATATATTTCACATTATTTTAGGAAAAAGAAAGCATCACTACATTGCAAAAAATGACTTTCTCACTTGGTCTTTTTTTTCTTGTTTTCCAGTAGAAATGTCTAAAAATTCTTGAATCAAGATGCATTTTCTTGATGAGCAAACTGACCTCAAAAACTTCAGTGAATTTGTGCTTAAAACAAGCAATCTTGAATTAAGGTTTCTCTTTATCTAGTCATTAAAATCAAGATTCTATCAAGCTCTGTCAGCTTTCCTGTAGTTTAGTGGCAAGAGTGTTGGATCTCAGGGGATTGCAGATATCTGTGTATAAATGTTTAGGATAATGCAATGTAAGTCGCTTTGGATAAAAGCGTTTGCAAAATGCATAAATGTAAATGTAAGATTATTATAAAAATACAATATTAGCCCTAGTGGCAAACATGTGTTTTGTTTGACCCAACCCTTATATATCTAATGCAGTAGATAAACAGTGAAGCATCTCATGCTGTCTGAGGAACTCCTGATTTTTGTGCCTGCAGTTCCTGTCATGGACACAAGATGTCAGCGTGTGTCTGGACTGATCTGAATCTGATTACAGATCTGAGCTGTGGTGTTCCTCTGTTCATCACGGCCGTGTACAGATCCACCTGACTGTGATCCTACAAGAGATTCATGTGTAGCTCATTTCATTAAACAACTTACAGAAGACACCAACACATCATCAGATTCCTCGTAAAGCATCTGCTTCCAGCCAAAGAGACTTCATCTCTCTCTCTCTCTCTCTCTCTCTCTCTCTCTCTCTCTCTCTCTCTCTCTCTCTCTCTCTCTCTCTCTCTCACACCGACTCGCTCGCTCTATCTCTGATCAATTGCTTGTCGCTGGCTAAGCACAGGCTGTGATAGATGACAGAGAAGTGTCTCTCTCTCTCCGTTTAAGAATATCGGCTTGCTGTCCACTTAGCAGTTCTTCCAGCTCCTTCAGCCGGCGCTCCGGCACTTGAGGAGATTTACATAGCAGTAATTTAGCAGATATACTGCCGCCAGCTCACTGGATTACACTTAAACACTCATTAAATTCCCCACAGTACACACACACACTTCATCAGCAAGATATCCAGTTAAAAGAGACTGAAGATGATGTTGACCTCATGCAGCTGGTCTCATCACCGACTGTCAGAAATCGTTCACATTAAATATATAGTGTTAGCCAATGACAACATACATATTTCACGTTTCATGATTTTCCATTTATGTTTGTCACTGCAGAACCAAATTGTAATAGTCTGTTTAAAAGAGAGATTTACCTCTATTGTCATTCATCCTTTCAGATGTGCCGCTTCTCATATTCCATTCAATTCAATGTTATTTATATAGCGCGTTTCACAATGTGCATTGTTCCAAAGCAGCTTTACAGGAGAAAATAAGAAAAAACGAAAAACACGCTACATGGTGTTAATATAACAAGATCAATTATTCTAGTAAATAATATCTAATGTCAGCATCTCCTGGTGGTTTATTTATCATATTTTGCATTAAGTGAATGTTTGGCTGAAAAGATGTGTTTTTAATCTAGATTTAAATTGGGCGAGTGTGTCTGATCCTGGAATAATATCAGGAAGGTTATTCCAGAGTTTAGATGCTACGTATGAGAAAGCTCGACCCCCTTTGGTGGATTTAGATATTCTAGGTGTTATCAGAAGTCCTGAGTTTTGAGATGTTAGAGAGCGTGATGGGTTGTAGTGTGATAGAAGCAGCACTAAGGTCAAGCAGGACCAGGAGTGAGATGTTACCTTTATCTGATGCTATAAGCAGGTCGTTTGTAATTTTAACGAGCGCAGTTTCAGTGCTATGATGCGGTCTAAAGCCTGACTGAAATTTTTCGGCATGTTGTTATTTTGTAAGAAAGAGCACAACTGAGTGCACACTACTTTTTCTAGTATTTTAGACAGGTATGGGAGATTTGAAATCGGTCTATAGTTTCCAAGTTCATTTGGATCTAAGTTTGGTTTCTTGTTTAGAGGCTTAATGACGGCCATCTTAAAGGGTCCTGGGACATGGCCTAGATTAATTGACCAGTTGATAATGTTATAAATGGGCTCAATTGCAACAGGTAGTAGCTCTTTTAATAATTTAGTTGGTATGGGGTCTAGTAAGCAAGTTGTAGGTTTAGATGTTGTGAAAAATGCTGGAGCCTTTGTTTTGGAGTGATGGTTGGTGCTAATTCATATAGGACAGACTAGGATGTTGAGTTTTTACAATTTTGTCACGAATGTTTTCGATTTTCTCTGTAAAAAATGTCATGAATTCATTGCTACCGAGGTGCGGTGGGATAGCCAGGTCAGGTGGTGTCTGTTTATTTGTTAATTTGGCGACTGTGCTAAATAGAAACCTTGGATTGTTTTTGTTGGTTTCTATGAGGTTATGAAGGTGCTCAGCCTTTGCTGCTTTTAGTGCCTTTTTATAAGAATTTGCACTCTCTTTCCACGCCATTTTAAAGACTTCTAATTGCGATTTTATCCATTTGCGCTCTAGTTTGCGAGTTTCTCTTTTAAGGGCGCGAGTGGTGCTATTGTACCATGGTGCAATATTTTTCTCATTAATCTTTTTTTACTTCAGTGTATTAGATAAAATAGTGCCCAATTTGCTGCTCATGTCATCGAGCAATTCTTTATTTATTGGTATGGTTATTAAAGGAGTCAGATCTGGAAACTATCTTTAGTATCGGAGGTGATTGTTCTACCCTGTCGATCACGAGTTAAAGGGCTGATTCCTGACGTGAGCAATGTACATGTTATAAGATAGTGATCAGTGACATCGTCGCTTTGATTGGTTAGATCGGCTCTGTGAGATATAATCAGGTCTAGTGTATGATTAAATCGATGAGTGGGTCCTTTGATGAATTGTATGACCTGGATATTAAAATCTCCGACAATTATTACTTTATCAACGTTAACCAATAGGTCCGATAGGAAGTCCGCAAACTCTTTCAGAAAATCAGTATAGGGACCAGGGGGTCTATACACCGTAGCCAATGTAAAAGAAAGCAAAGGTTTTTTACTTTTGTTAGGAATAATTATGTTCAACACAAGCACTTCAAATGATTTAAATTTATGCTCTGTTCTCTGAGTTACAGTAAGAAAGTTTCTAAATATTGTAGCGACGCCGCCACCGGACGTGGCTCATGCATATAACAGTAACTTGGTGGGGTACACTCATTTAGGCCAAAATAATCAGGTCTCGGTAAGACAGAGAATATCAAAACTGTTGGCCTTGATCATTTCATTTACAATTACTGCCTTTGAATTTAGTGATCTAATATTAAGTAGGCCGAACTATAAGAATTGGTTTTGGTTGTTTATTACATTGTCTTCAGGTTTAATCACGATCAGATTTTTTCTCTGACTTTTGCCAAAATGATTATTTTGTAGTATTATTCGAGGGACACATACAGTCTCTATATATTTGGAAGCAGAAACATTAATAACATTTGAGTGGGAGGAACTCAGACTATGGTTAAAGTTTTGACTTACCGGAGGGAGACATAGTCAACAGGTGTGTAGCGCCTTCAAGATGTTGTCGGACAGGAGATCCGCTCTGATGCTGCTGGGGTGCATATGTGTCCACAGAAAATTAAGATCATGAAATAAAGAACATGATGAGTGAGACTGCTGCTGTTTGTCCAAGTCCAAATTAAAATAAATATTGTTAATCTTTTTTTACTGAATGTGATATATTCTATCGGTGGGGTGTGATGTCTGTGCTGAAGAAAAACAGAAACCCAATAGAAAACATTATGAGTGAGCCTGCTGCTGTTTGTCCAAGTGTATAGATATTTTACTATAGGAATTTGAAATAGCTAATTCGTATTCTTACATACAATGTATATTGTCTGAAAATGTGTCTTTTTAGCTAAACATTTTCTGTTGGTTTTATTTTGTTCTGAATATGATATATCGAAATATCTCATTATGCATATCACGATGGTTTGCTATAAATGAGTTATTTAATGCTTTGAAAAGTTTTATGTGGATGCTGATAGTATAGTATCTATCTGTCAGGAGGATGTTAGTTGGCATATGTGTGATGTGTGCGCATGATAGTGTGTGTGTGTGTTCTGACGAAAGTCAATCAACAATCCGTGTCGCAAAGCGAAATTTGTTTTATTTATTTTGGTTTGTTTTCAAATTGTCAGATTTGTTTAATACGACAGTATTACTCCAGACACAAAGAAAGTAACTTTTTATTTTCTTAATGTTAATGCAGATTTTATTAGATTTTCTTATCTTTCATTACATCATAAACGCTCTCTGCTGTTTCGCCATGAATGGGTTTAGAGTCTCTAATGCCGAACTCAATCTAAAGCTTTGATTTCTTCTTCAAGTGTGTGTAGTGTGTATATTCTATAAATCTCTCAGTCTCGGTGTGTGTGATTGGGATGGATACTGAGCGCAGACGCAGACGGCGTTTGAAATCAGGTTGCAGTTTGAGCTCATCAGATGAGATGCTCCCTGTCCGATCTGTGTCTCACCACTTCAGGTGTGTATAACTCTTTAACAGTGGCGTGTACGCACGGACGGAGCTCTCCTGGGGCAGGGGTGGAAGGACCAAAAAAGGGCACTTGAAATAAAGTACTATTTCTCTAACATATACATTAACAAGTGTATTTTACAGTGTCTAAACAAGTGCTGTAATGATTTATGAAATATAAAATCAAACCAAAACAGGGAGATAAAACTGCTATATAATTAAAATAAATATTGTTAATCTTTTTTTACTGAATGTGATGCATTCATACGGTTGGGTGTGATGTCCGTGCTGAAGGAAAACAGAATCCCAATAGAAAACCATCACAGAAAATGGAATTGTTTCCATTAGAATACCAATACAATCATCAAACTTGGAAACCTAGGCATCAACAACCCTACCTGCAATTGGATTATGGATTTCCTGACGAACAGGCCTCAGCTTGTTAGGTTAGGCCCCATCTGCTCCACCACCACCACCCTCAACACTGGTGTACCACAGGGCTGCGTACTGAGCCCCTTTCTCTACTCCCTTTTCACACTCGACTGCAGGCCTGTGAACGGATCTAACTCCTTCATCAAGTTTGCAGATGATACAACAGTGATTGGTCTCATCAGCAACAACGACGAGACTGCATACAGGGAGGAGGTCCGGCACCTGGCCACATGGTGCTCAGACAATAACCTGCTCCTTAACACCTCCAAGACAAAGGAGATCATCGTGGACTTCAGGAAGGCGAAAGGAGACACACACGACCCCATCCACATTAATGGAATGGCTGTTGAACGTGTTTCCAGTTTTAAGTTCCTGGGGACTCACATTTCGGAGGACCTGTCCTGGACCACCAACACCTCATGCCTGGTCAAGAAGGCTCACCAGCGTCTCTTCTTTCTGAGGACACTGAAGAAGAACCAACTGTCTTCATCTATCCTGGTGAACTTCTATCGCTGCACGATAGAGAGCATCCTGACCAACTGTGTCACAGTCTGGTACGGAAACTGTTCTGTTGCTGAGCGCAAGGCACTGCAGCGGGTGGTGAAAACAGCCCAGCGCATCACAGGGACTACACTTTCTGCCATTGAGGACATCCAGAAGAAACGCTGTCTGCGTCGAGCTCGCAGCATTCTCAAGGACTCCTCTCACCCCGCTCATAGACTGTTTACTCTCCTGCCTTCTGGTAGGCGCTTCCGGTGCCTCCGGACAAGAACCAGCAGACTAAGAAACAGCTTTTTTCACAGAGCTGTTTCATTATTGAACTCTGCCCCCCACTGATTCCAGTACCTCTCATACCCTTAACTCCAATGCTGCTACAACATTGTTTACATTGCACTACAGGGCTGCATGCATGACTGAACTGTACACACCAGTACTTCATGTATCTGCTCTACCGGACTGTTTACACACACAGCATCATTTGCACTCTATATTGCTCACTTGCACACCAGGAATATTTAACTGAATGCTCATTTGCACTAATGGACCACTTCCATAACTGCATTAACCTATCTACTGCACTGTAACTTCAATAACTGCATTAACTAACCAACTGCACGGGAACTCTATTAACTGCATCTACTCATCAATTGCACTATAACTTCAATAACTGGATTAACTAATCAACTGCACTGTAACTCTATTAACTGAATTAACTAAACTTCTGGACTGCAACCTATTAACTGCATTAACTCATATACTGCACCGTAACTTTAATAACTGCATCAACTTCAACAACTGCATTAACTCACCTATTGCACTGCAACTTTAATAGCCAATGTCAATAATTTATGCATACCTAAGTCACTTGCACTATTTTAGTCTAAATTATTATCTGTTCATATCCACCTGTACATTAATGTTCATAGTATATAGTCATCTGTATATATTGCTCATAGTATATACCTACTGTCATATTTTCATAGAACACACCTACTGCAAAATATTTCTACAGTCCATGCCCACTGTATTATATTCTCACTATTGTATTCTGTATTTATTCTAACTGTATATCCTGCACTTGCTAACTGCACTTCTGGTTAGACCTACATTTCGTTACACTGTACTTGTATATGTGTAATGACAATAAAGTTGAATCTAATCTAATCTAAAATTACAGCCCATTAACATTTTCCCCATTAAATCCCTTACGGAAATTCCTTTTTGTTTTGGGCTTTATTCCAGTTGGATTTAACATCCCACCAATAGAATCAGTCACAAACCAGTATTCTATAGTTTCTATAGTTTGTTTTCAGCAGGGTGTACAACATTTTTGTAATGGTATTCATGGAAAATTCGAATGGTTCACTGTGATATTTTAATGAAAACAATTAGATGATTTCTGTTGCACGTGCGCACCCATTGCTAACAAAACACAGACATACTGTATGACTCCGTTTCACTTACTGCATGCAGTTCACGTCCGACATCTTTTAGCGCTTGCACCGCTCCATCTATCAGTTTCATACTATCTTCAAATCCAGCGTTATATCCACCGTTTATATAACACCCATCACCCAAATGCAGTGAACAAACAACACAGCTGAACTTCAAGAGCGCAGTGCTCTCTCTCTCTCTCTCGCTCCATGTGCGCATGCTCCTTCTCCCATTCTCCTTGTTTGATGTGGGTACGGCTTTCTTTTGGCTCTGGCGGGTTGACGTGTGGGCGTGCTTTTCTGGGAGAATTGTCCAATAAAGGACTAAGAAAAGTTACGAAACGGATTTTCATGTTCAAAAAAACTACGAAACCTGTACGAATGCCGTGGGAGTGTATCGCGCACAGAAAATCATATGTCCGACTCGTTTTTTGACAAGTTTAACAGTGTAAAGAAGTCAGAATGCATGCCTTTGAGGGCGTGTTCACATATGTCATGTTTGGTTCGATTAAAACAAACTCTGGTGCGATTGCTCTGTTGGTGCGGTTTATTTGTGTAAGTGTGAACACTGCCACCTGAACCCTGGGGCGCACCAAACAAGCTGACCGAGACCACTTTCTCAGTCCACTTTTAAATGATTTCTGGCACGGATTGATTGAAATATGAACGCAACACGGAACAAACGCATCAAACTGAACCAAAAATAGAAAGTGATAACAATCTACGACCCGAAAATCAATTGATTTGGTCATATCAAATTAAAGTGTTTAATTAGATACAGTATGTGCTTACGTAACGGAGGAATTCCTAGCGACTACTTTAAACACTTCATGAAGTCTCCGTGAGTTACTGGATTGCTAAAAATACCCTCATATGCGCACGCATACACTTAGCAGCATGTATAACCCAGCACACAGCATTGTTTCGGATGTCTGGTAAATTACGTTTTAAAATATAATTCATAAAATATAAATCATAAAAGCTGTCCAATTACGTAGCGTCTTTACACGGAAGATCTTTGGTTCGATATCTTTAGGTTCACTGTTAAAATGCTAGTCTAAACGTTTAGCCAGGACTTTTGGTATGGACCAAAAGAACCGTACTACACATATGAACCCAGCCAAAGAGCACACCCGGACGTTGATTTACTTTGAATTGATTGTTCATACCTGCGGCTGAACAGAAGAGACCCCTAAACAACCTCCGCCTACTGCTACACCCCGCCACAAATGTAATCATACTGTATATATATATTTGTATCGTTGCGTTGGTAGAAAGGTATTGTTATCTAGTATAATTATTACTTTTATAATTAATATAACTATTCTTAGCTTGACCAGAAGGGCACATTTACATTTTGACAAAATTGGCCCTCCTGGCCCCCCTTTAACAGCACACATTATTTCTTCTCTGTTCACATCTTCTGTCACATTTTCACTCTTTTGATCTTCTGATGTCTAAAGATCAAATATATTTTCTTGTTTCTCCATGCAGCAGATGAGAAGTCGGAGCTGGTGGGATTTTTGGGGTCTGACTCACAAACTTGACTGTTATTGAGAACATCACTGATGACAGCTCGGCATGTCACTGCTGCCAAAGACCTGGAGATCATTTATAACTTACGATACTCCAGCGTCTGATGTTGTTCCTGACAAAAATGTTCATATGTTGGTTTAAAAAAGAAACCTGATATCATAACTTAAAGCAAAGACTCTTGATCAAGACAAATGCGTCCACTCTTTATCTGTGACAGGATGACTCGTGAAATCTGTTATCTGGTGGTCACTGCTTTACATCCTCACACGTTCATGAAAATTGACGTGTTCATCCGTCGGTTTATTCCCGAGCTTTAAGTTTTCAACAGTAACTTAACTTGATTCTAAATCTTGTTATTCTCTTATGTCACACAGCTCTGTGTCTTACACAATTGACCCGTGTACATTTTTCATGCAGTATTTCTTTTGAAGTCACTCTAATTGTCTGTTAATGTGTTTTGTCTCGTCTGCGCTCGTGTTTGCTCTAAACCTACGTTTTTTTGAGGCAACGTATCTGTAAGAGGCTTTTCCTTGAAAATGCTTTAATAACATGCCTTTGTCTACTTGCTAGTTGCTAATAATTGCCAGTGTGGTGGCTACATAAGATACATACGTCAACCAAAAAACATCCAACAGCCATGGTTTTCCAAAAAAATACTAACAGCAAGATTTTCTGTCGACGGGGGGTGGCTGTTGTGGTTTAGCATAGTCGGGTCTTTCAACCAGGGGGGGGCATGGTTAATTCTGTCAACCGGGGGATGTCTAGCATGCGCGTCTTTTGCATTCGGGTCGTTTACATTCGCACTTTCATAATATGACGTTCTGACTACGACTAACTACAGCACCTCTAAGGAGAAATTAAGTTTATTTTCTACTATAGATCACAATGAACTCTCTAAAATCATTAGATCATCTAAATCAACTTCATGCCTGTTAGACCCTATACCTACAAATCTACTGAAAGAGATGCTACCAGAAATTATAGATCCTCTATTTAGCATTATTAACTCATCTCTGACATTAAGACATGTGCCTAAAGCATATAAGGTGGCTGTTATAAGGCCCCTTGTCAAAAAACCCCATCTGGACCCTGGAGAACTAGTTAACTATAGACCTATTTCGAATCTACCTTTCTTATCTAAAGTTCTGGAAAAAGTAGTCTCAACTCAAATATGCTCCTTCCTCCAAAGGAATGAGATTAATGAAGATTTCCAGTCTGGATTTAGAGCACATCACAGTACAGAGACTGCTCTGATCAGAGTTACAAATGATCTGCTTATGGCGTCCGACCGAGGACGCCATAAGGTGCTGCTGGATCTCCTTATTGGTGCTGCTAGATCTTAGTGCTGCATTCGACACCACTGACCACAGCACGCTCCTACATAGACTCGAAAATGATGTCGGTATTAAGGAAATAGCTTTGAAATGGCTTAGATCTTATTTATGCGATCGTTTTCAATATGTAGCAATAAACAATGAGGTATCACGCAAATCGCGAGTCCAGTACGGTGTACCACAGGGCTCAGTACTAGGGCCTATGCTCTTCGCATTATACATGCTACCTCTAGGAGATATAATAAAGCGACACGGAGTAAGCTTTCACTGTTATGCTGATGATACGCAACTTTATATTTCCTCGAAGCCTCATGAAACACAGCAATTCCATCGAATAGTGGAATGCATAGTCGATATAAAAAAGTGGACGAGTAGCAATTTTTTATTACTGAACTCGGACAAAACTGAAGTGTTACTTATCGGACCGAAAAACGCCCTACGTAACAACCAAGAATACTGCTTAACTATTGATGGATCTTCCATAAAACCCTCATCTTCAGCTAAGAATCTTGGCTTTATATTCGATAGTACTCTGTCATTTGAGAACCAGGTCGCCAACAACTGTAAAATTGCGTTTTTCCATCTTAAAAATATATCTAAACTGCGTCATATGCTGTCACCATCGGATGCAGAGAAGCTTATACATGCCTTTATGACATCAAGACTAGATTACTGTAATGCACTATTAGGTGGTTGCCCTGCAGGCCTATTACAAAAACTCCAACTGGTCCAAAATGCGGCAGCTCGAGTTCTTACACGTACAAAAAAGTATGAGCATATTAGCCCGGTTCTGTCAACCTTGCACTGGTTACCTGTAAAGCATTGCATTAACTTTAAAATCTTGCTTATTACCTATAAAGCCTTGCATGGTTTAGCTCCTCACTACTTGAGTGAACTTCTCACGTATTATAGTCCATCACGTGCACTACGCTCTCATGCGTCAGGTCAGTTGGTAATACCTAGAATTTCAAAATCAAGTGCAGGCGGCAGATCCTTTTCCTATCTAGCGCCTAAACTTTGGTACAGTTTTCCCTCCACTGTCCGGGAGGCAGACCCACTCTGTCGGTTTAAATCTAGACTAAAGACGCATCTTTTTAATCTTGCATGCACTACACTATCATAATATATCCATTCCCAGACCTGACAAATGCTGGACGAAGGACGTGGCGACTTTACAAAACTTCAGTCGCTATTAGATTATAAATGATAATTTTAAATCTAAATTTGTTTTTTATTTTGTCTTGTTGTGCAGCACTGTCGAGCTTGTGCAGAGGCAGCAGTTTTTGCCAGAGATGAACTGGAATCCCCTGGTTAGGCCTGGTTTCCCTCTGAGGTTTTTTTCTCCTCCAATGGAGTTTTGGGTTTCTCGCCACCGTTTTCATACTGTTTTACACTGTTTGCCTGGCCGCGGGGCGCTTGAATTTGATAGTTTTATTTAATGAACACTGCATATAGGAATTTATTGTGTGTCTGATATTTGACCTGTGTTTTGACTTCCATAACTTTTTATGTTTTACTTATAGTCAATGTTTTCTTGTACAGCTGCTTTGTTACAAATGAAAATTGTAAAAAGTGCTATATAAATAAAGCTGACTTGACTTGACTTGAGCAGCCAAAGCGTCCGTTCTGGCCCCAGACGATGGCGGAACACCGGGAAATCAGCCCACCCCTGAGTGTATTTTGTTGTTTAGGACTCAACAGCATCAGTCATTATTCACTTTGGTTGTATAGAAATCAGTTTGAGTTTTGAGCGACATGAAGGTGAATTCAGTATAATTCATAATTTACGGATGAACCGTTTGTTTTCTAGTGTTATCCGAAGAGAGAAACTCAGTCATTCAGCTTAATAAAGATTCAGTAGATACACACACATTTGACTCGAGTATTATTGGAAGAAAATGAAATGACGATTTATGACTTGGAGTCACATGAAAGTGCCGCGGACGTGAATGACGGAGGAGTGTTGAGCGTAAAGGTCTCCAGCTGTTGATATTCTACATACGCATCCAAATGTCACACAGATCAGAGAGTCTCGAATGTGGCTCGACTTTAATAGTGAAGAAAGTCACATTGATGTTGAGAAGGTGCCGCTTTGATTCAATGAGATTATGTGTCGTCTGTAATGAGAAATATTGGCATTTATCTCAGTTCGGTGAATCACATTTAACAGCGTAGGAAGAGAAGACCAAACTATGAGATTAAAATAAAGAAGCAGTAGGAACACCCGTCCACTGGGACGACACATCACGAGACACGCGTGTATTTTGGGTTCCTGCGACGCAGTCTGTGACATTTGACAAGTTTATTAATGTTTGTTGTCAAACTTTTCACCTCAGATGACAGTCAAATCTGTTTATTTAAACCTCTCTGGAATGCTTGATTGTGATTGGTCAACGGCCCGCAGTGACATCCTTCCTGTCATGTATCCACAAGCTCTTTGAAGCATAGATATGTTAACCTAGATGCCACATTACACTTACTTAACGATTAACAAAACGATTCACACAACAAAAACATCTTTTTCTGCACATTACCTTGAGGCTTTTGACTGCAAAACTATTAAAATGATTTTGAATTTATGTTGCTATTACGTGACGTATATTTAAAATGTTGTTTTGTGGAAGTTAAAGCATGACTGAGCTCTCTGGTTCAGGTGAAGTGAGCTTTTTGAGTTTGGCAGGCCTCTTAAATGCCATCCAGACATTTGAGTCTTGACAAATAGCCTTTATGAGTTATGAAATATGATTTTCAGGTTTTATCAGCACTAGGGTGTTTGTAAATAATGTTTTCAGCTTGTGTGAGGAGGACGGATGTGTCAAAGGCATATTTCAAAGGAATAAAATAAATCAGTCATTATTAAGTCAGCTTCCCCCAAACCCCTTTATTACATTTGTGTGTGTGTGTGCAGATGCCACTTACAAACTACAGAAAACATTCAATTATGAATAAAAACACATGACAAGACGTATACATGAAAAGAGTTCATAAACTCTACTGTATGTGCTCAACCCGTCAACGATTGGGACACAATTAACTGAATGTTTAATAAACTAATGTGTGCTTATGTACAGTTCATTTATTTTCAAAAGAATGTTTCTTTTGATAGGTGGATAAATTTGTACGATAATGAAGTGAAAGCTCTAAACTTATCACAGCCTTTAAAATAAAAGAATTATCAATGTATATACAATGCTTATCAAGACACGTCATAACTTATATTATGGAAATATTAGCGTAATATTTGTTCATTTACATTTATTATACAGCAGAGACCGCTAAATCTATCTGAAATGATGTTCTTTACATTTTTAATTCATAGTGGAACAAGTGTTTTTTTATTATCAAAATATTTTTACTATTTAACCTCAATCAAACGTTTTTTTTTTGTATTCTTGCCGCTATTTTACACAACACTGTGTAACCGCCTTTGTGCCTGAAAACGGGTTTAAAAGGTCATGTTTTATAAATGTTACCATTAGAGTGTCTGTGTTAACTACAAAAGTGTGCATTTGTAAAAGCATGATATCATGTGCAGAATGTGTGCGCAGGTGCTTAGTGTAGCATTACAAAGTGACATCGCCAACTACTGGCCTGGAATGAATAATACAGGGCTAATACACGCTTTCTTTATTCCCTCTGAACAGGGATTATTTTTCAATTACAAAATGGTTGACGTGTAAATATACCCTTAGAAAAATATGGTGATGTCATATCCAGATAATTTGTCTATGGACTGTAGTTAACTTCTGGTCTGTCTAATAATTTAACTATATTTGATTTAATTTATGCTAATATTACATTTATATTATTATTTTACTGTATGATTAGTGTATTAATAGAATATTTTACAGATTTTTTTGTATGTTAATTTTATTAAATAAACAATTTATTGAATGGGTCATGTAGTTCGGTTGCATTTATACCAACCGTATGGCACACTGATATCTAGTGGTTGAGTTTAGTATCGCAGTTTTAATTCTAAATATTGGAGAGACAAGTTAAGCCAATTAAGTTTTTTTCTCGGTTTCTTTCGATTGTTATCAGAAATAATCTACAGGTGCTCTATTGTTTGTGAATGTGATTGGGAAGTAAAGGGCAGTCCACGCACGCATGTGCAGTAACGCTTGTTTATGTTGTCACTTAGAAACTGTCTATTTGCTGGATTAAAGATAAAAATATGAAACTCTGGAAATGAGTTGATCTTCAATTATTCTCTTATAGTAGGATAAATGCGACCTGTTAGCAAACTTCCCAAAGTTTCCAAATGTTTTGTGATGTCATGACTTTGTAAGTAAAGTGTTTCAGGCGCGGTTGTCATGGCGATGTTGTTTTATGAGCTGGGCTCTGGGTCGCTCCTGCATAAATCTGAGACTCCATCATTAAGTGAGTGGAGAGGGATCATGTTAAAATCGAAGTGAAATAAACTACGGCCAGCCAGTAATAAAGCATCTATTGGCCTTCAGCAGACAATTCAGTCATCACTCACGCACACACATAAATTACACAGAGTCCAAACACTCTTAAAGAGACAGAGCTGAATTATTAGCAGACAGAGCACGACCCCCCCCCCCCCATCAGGTCGACTGCTTGACTGAGAGCATATTACATACCTGCAGGTTTCTTTATTTATATAAAATCCTCAGATGAAGTTAAAGAGTTGCACATTGCTCAGAAGCTGATAGAAGAAATATCTGAGACATGAATGAGATGTTTTTCATTTGATCTCCATTAATCTCTTAATTACAGGATGACTGGCAGCCGTTTGCAAGTAATTTACTGTAAATTTACATCTATGTAATTTACTGGCAACAGTTTGTTCAAAGAAAAATTATAATTTAACATTATTCTTATTATTAAATTTTACAGAAATAAACTTTAAAATAACAGCCTTACGCAATGCATTTTGGGAACCAAAATGAGAAACAAAACAGAAAAGGGTTTATGCGGATTTCTGATTCCCAGAATGCTTTGCATGAGGCTGTTGTTTTATTGTTTTGTTTCTGTAAAGACCAAGACTTGTTAATGTTAATGATCATTAATCTTTAAACAAACTGTTGCCAATAAATCAGATAAATATAAATCTACAGTAAGTTACTGGCAATTACCTTTATAACTACAGCAAAACGATATTACTGTAACGTTTCTGTGGACAATGTGACCGTAACAATTGGCCTTTTTACAAGTAATTACCAGTTAAAATATGTATTGTCCTTCCCGGTAGGTGTTATAAAACAGACATATAATAGCAGATCAGTGTAAATGTTGACACGTACTCTATTCTGTATAACCCTCCTGCAGGTGAAGATCCACGGATGCTGAAAACCTGCTGTATTGATGGACCACCAACAGATGGCGCCAGTAAACCTATAGTACTTCTGCCCAGAGCTTTCTTCAGCTGAAGCACATTACGTCATTTCATAACCAACTGCTCGTGTCGCTTTGTTAGTGCAACTGTTTGAGTTCCAAACGTTGTGTTTTTCACATGCAAAGTGAGAAAACAGACTGGTGTAACAGAGAGAGAGAGAGAGAGAGAGAGACAGTGACCACGGAAGGCTGCTAGATGGTACCAGGGGAAGTGACATTTAAAAATGTGCGGGTGCCGTTGTTTGCGTGCCATCTGGAGTTCTCCTGCCATCAAGGCATCATCTAACCTCAAAGAAATCTCCGTCTACTCGCCGAGATCTCCTCTTCGTTAACTGACAGGTCTTATACTCGGGCTCACACTCCGCGGGTGCAGATCTGTGTGACCAGTCGTCTGATCAATGAGATCAATCACTCGACAAGCCGTTTAGACCAATGACACTCTAAACACCAAATACACCCAGTTAAAGTAATGCGGTGTTATTTACTGGGAATTTTTATTTTTGGGTGAACTGTCCCGAAAGGAAACGTTTAGTACACACATTTTTCCAAAAACCCAGTAAGAAGATGTCATTTTTGCACTTCCTCCCTATCTCTCTCTCTTGTACATCAATACACCTGTCCCAGTGCAGGCTAGATTGCGGTGCGAGCGGGTTGCTGTAGCAGTAGATTTACAGAAGTGTCTCATCTATCATGTCACCCCTCTGGTCAAATCAAGTGTGTCCTACAGTGTGGTGAAATACATCTGTTCTCCACTCCAGCGCCCGGCCATAGAGAAGCTGATCGGACAGAAGAGGTGGATGTTTGTAAGGGGGGGCAGGGGGGGTTGGGTTAAGGAGCCGCTCTGAGGTCAGATAATCTGAGGGGGAATTGTGTAGATGCCCTCAAAGTCTCTGGATCTGTCTAGTTGTGTGATCTCTCAAAACGTACAGTGTTTCCTGGTCCGTATTCAAAGGCTGTATCTCAGGTGGTGACCTAGCGACCAATGAGAACACCCTAGTAACCATCAAGCAACATGTGGTGACACCCTGGCAATCACCCATGGCACGAGTTTCACGGTTGTCCTAAGATTTGTGTTGACCTGCAAGCAAAACTCTTGCATTCTTTTATAAATGAACAATACGATTGTTCGTAAAACCAAACAACACTTTTTGTCATTGCCCTCTCTGCGGTCTGTAGGGATATCGACTGTCCCGGTGAGATTTATCCCCACAGTGCAGCGAGAGACACCGTCTCTTAGCCGTAGGGTCCAGATGCGTTCAGCTGAGCAGTTTTTCTGTGAATCTGTAATTGGTCTCCTGACATCAGCGCTCAGCCGATCAGCATGTCTTTGAAGCGGCCGACCCACATTAGCTTATGAAACAAAGAAACGACAAAAAATTACGATTAGCGAGAAGCCACATCGACACTAAGGCTAAGCCATTATACCTCGACATGCTTTTTGAGCGATTTGAGATTAGTCTGTGAACTTGGTCAGATCCGATCGCCCTCTTGGACTGACACGCGCAGCCGATAGCTTCGGCAGTGGAGCAGCGGGCCATAATGAGTTGAGCGATCAGAGCTTTGATGTGTGACATCATTAGCGATAATTAACCGTCTTCAGATGAACGTCCACATTCCTGCGGTGACTGTTTACGACTGAGTCAGGAATGGCGTTTTTTACTGTTGCTCTTTAATGAAAACACGTTCCACGTCTCTTTGATGTGAATCCTTGCAGACATGTCAAAACATTACGGTAGCCTGAGCTGAGACTGGATTCAGCAACAGCTCTTGTGTTTATCGCTGCCTGAAGCTGCATTCACATTACAGCGACAAAGCATCATGATCCCATTCATTTCAATGGAGAGCTGGCGACTTCCGGCAAAACTAGCAGTCACAACTGTTGGTGACTGGATGGGGAGTGCCCAGCGACGCGACAAAGTTGAGAAATCTTCAACTTCATGCAAATGAAGAGGGACTTTCGGAACCGACAGCCAATAGGAAGATGGTAGAGCTGACGTGATCCCTCTCCAGCTCTTGTAGTGACGTAAAGATGGAGGAGAGTCTGGTCCTTGCTGTTAGCAATTTACCACTAGTGACCTGAACCACCACCAGCCATGAACACACATTTAATGTTAATCCTCGACTGGAGAAATGTTCTTGAGAAACTAAAGCTCTTTTTGTGTCTGACCATCAAGAGTCTATGAATATTTATAGAGTCGTTGTAAAGAAGAGGTTTTAATTGGCCGGTAGGCTACGCTTCATCTCCTGCGATCGTCTCGCCGTGACTCTTCAGATATCATCGCTCAGATCGCTAGTCTGAAGCACAATTATATCCGTTTCATAACACTTTATAATGACATTTTTTGTATTTTCAGTTTTACGACATAAGAGGGTTACTTTAGTTTTATGGCTGTGAATTAGGTTTTATTGTTATAATTTTCGTTTTTATGCTTGTTTGATTAATTTCGTTATGTGCTTATATCATTTTATTATTCATCAACGATAACACTTAACATTAGGGTAACATAACTTAATTCTTCTATAGCATAGATACTTTGATCATGGTTCATGTTAGCATATTTCTTACTAATGTTACTTACAACCTTACTGTACATTGTTCACTTTCTATTACATTAATATATTAAAGTAATAACTGTTTAGTTTCACTTTTAAGTATAATAACCATATTTGAGTATTATGGTCAGTTTTGGTAAATTAATATTAGTTGTAGGATATTAATGATATAGTGAAATTAACTATATTTTGTTGTTACTGTACTGGTGATTAAGGCAGATGTTTGATGAGATCTCTGATATAAACATCAGCAGCCGAAACAGGACAAACAGACACAGAGAGTGAGAACATTTCAATCTGAACTCTTCAGTGTGATATTGAACACAAGTTCAACTCTACGACTCACTACTGACTCTCTGCTGAAACTAAATCCACCTCACTCTCTCTCTCTCTCTCTCTCTCTCTCTCTCTCTCTCTCTCTCTCTCTCTCTCTCTCTCTCTCTCTCTCTCTCTCTCTCTCTCTCTCTCTCTCTCTCTCTCTCTCTCTCTCTCTCTCTCTCTCTCTCTCTCTCTCTCTCTCTCTCTCTCTCTCTCTCTCTCTCTCTCTCTCTCTCTCTCTCTCTCTCTCTCTCTCTCTCTCTCTCTCTCTCTCTCTCTCTCTCTCTCTCTCTCTCTCTCTCTCTCTCTCTCTCTCTCTCTCTCTCTCTCTCTCTCTCTCTCTCTCTCTCTCTCTCTCTCTCTCTCTCTCTCTCTCTCTCTCTCTCTCTCTCTCTCTCTCTCTCTCTCTCTCTCTCTCTCTCTCTCTCTCTCTCTCTCTCTCTCTCTCTCTCTCTCTCTCTCTCTCTCTCTCTCTCTCTCTCTCTCTCTCTCTCTCTCTCTCTCTCTCTCTCTCTCTCTCTCTCTCTCTCTCTCTCTCTCTCTCTCTCTCTCTCTCTCTCTCTCTCTCTCTCTCTCTCTCTCTCTCTCTCTCTCTCTCTCTCTCTCTCTCTCTCTCTCTCTCTCTCTCTCTCTCTCTCTCTCTCTCTCTCTCTCTCTCTCTCTCTCTCTCTCTCTCTCTCTCTCTCTCTCTCTCTCTCTCTCTCTCTCTCTCTCTCTCTCTCTCTCTCTCTCTCTCTCTCTCTCTCTCTCTCTCTCTCTCTCTCTCTCTCTCTCTCTCTCTCTCTCTCTCTCTCTCTCTCTCTCTCTCTCTCTCTCTCTCTCTCTCTCTCTCTCTCTCTCTCTCTCTCTCTCTCTCTCTCTCTCTCTCTCTCTCTCTCTCTCTCTCTCTCTCTCTCTCTCTCTCTCTCTCTCTCTCTCTCTCTCTCTCTCTCTCTCTCTCTCTCTCTTCTCTCTTTTTTTTTTTCTCTCTCTCTCTCTCTCTCTCTCTCTCTCTCTCTCTCTCTCTCTCTCCCTCTCCCTCTCCCTCTCCCTCGCTCTCTCCCTCTCTCTCTCTCTCTCTCTCTCCCTCTCCAAGATTCTGAAAAGTCTAATTGATTATTATATTTTTGTCGATTTGTGGAGAGATGCATTTCCTGGTCTTAAACAGTATACTTGGATGAAAGTGAACTCAAATATTATGTCTGGAGCTAGACTTGATCGGTTTTATACTGGATTATGTCATAGGGGAAGGTTTTGTAGGAATTCGATTTCGCCTACTTTTCTCTCGGACCATCATTATATCTCTATGGCTGTTTCTGTTGAGTCCACTAAATCTTATAATTCACTTTGGCACTTTGATAGTAGGTTACTTCAGGATCACTGCTTTATTCACTCTTTTCACCTCTTTTGGAATGCTTGGAGAGAGGAGAGAGTAAATTTCCCATCTTTAAGTCAATGGTGGGACGTGGGCAAGGTCCAGATAAAAATCTTTTGTCAGCAGTTTACTGCACATACTAGGAGTGCCCTAGTGGAGAAAATGAAAGCCCTCGAACAAGAAATCCTCGGAGAAAGCAGTAATAGTGCCACAGGTCTTATATGCACTGAATCTTTTCAAAGAAAGAAATTTCTCTTACGTAACTTAGCGGAAGAACAAGGAAAAACTGCCCTTTTAAGGGCAAAGTTCATCCGCCTAAATAACATGGATGCTCCTACTGCATTTTTCTTTGGACTTGAAAAGAAGCCAAGGCCACATAAGCATCTCCACCAACTGAAGCTGCCAGATGGAAGAATGTTAACAACACAAACAGAGATGAATGCTTTTGCTATTTCTTTTTATGAAGACTTATACCGTTTGGAGCCATGCAATGGAGTGGAAGCTGATATTCTTCTGAGTGACTTGCCTCAATTATCACACAGGGACAAGATGGATCTTGAGAACCCCTTAACGATGGCTGAACTATCGAGAGCGGTCCAGGAGTTGAATCCCGGAAAGTCACCTGGTTTGGACGGTCTTTCTTCCGAATTTTATAAGGCTTTTTGGAACTTAATTGGCGAAGACATGTTTAATGTATTGGCGGAAAGTATTGAAAGAGATACCCTTCCTCTAAGCTGTCGGAGAGCAGTATTAACTTTAATCCCCAAAAAAGGAGACCTTGGTTGCTTAAAGAACTGGCGTCCTGTCTCCTTGCTGTGCGTTGATTTGAAAATCTTTTCAAAAGCCTTAACCAACAGACTGAAGAAATGTATAGAAACTGTCATCCACAATGATCAGTCCTACTGTATTCCTAACCGAACAATATTTGACAACCTTTTTTTTGGTTAGAGATATTATTACAGTGGCAAAGAGACATCATCTGGACATTGGTCTTCTATCTCTTGACCAAGAAAAAGCCTTTGACAGGGTTGACCACTCCTATTTAATTAAAACTCTTGAGGCTTTTGGCTTTGGTCATCATTTTGTGTCTTTTATCAGACTCATGTACAGGGATATTTATAGCATGTTAAGAGTGAATGGAACATTAACAAGACCCTTTTCAGTGACCAGAGGAATACGACAAGGGTGTCCTCTATCAGGTTTACTCTATGCTATTTCTATTGAGCCTTTTTTAAGTCTGCTGAGAAAAAGGCTGTGTGGTATTGGTGTTCCAGGTTGCCCCAAAGTTCCCCAAGTAAAGCTTCTAGCTTATGCAGATGATGTCACTCTGATAATAAAAAATACAGATGATATTGATAATATAATTTCATGTTTGAATATTTTTCAGAAAGCTACATCCGCACGTATAAATTGGGAAAAATGTACTTCTTTGCTGATGGGAGATTGGCATAGTTCAGGACCCCCTAATTTGCCAAAGCATTGTAAATGGTCACAGGAGGGTTTTAAAGTTCTTGGCATTTATTTTGGAACTGACCAGTACATGGAGAAAAATTGGGAAGGAGTGTTTGACCGGGTTAGTGGCAAAATTGAAAAGTGGAAGTGGATTCTTCCACAGCTCTCATATCGAGGGAGATGCCTGGTGATTAATAATCTGGCCGCTTCAATGCTGTGGCATAAAGTCACAGTGTTGGATCCCCCTAAAGAACTGCTTTTGAAGGTTCAAAAGGCATTTGTTGATTTCTTTTGGAACGGCCATCATTGGCTGCCTCCTGGAGTGCTGTATCTGCCCGTTGCAGAGGGAGGTCAAGGTCTTATACATGTTGAATCCAAAATTGCAGCAATGAGATTGCAAACTTTGCAAAAATTGCTGTACTGCTCTGATGGTATGCCATGGATTGAATATTCTTTGTATATTCTTAAAGAACTCGGAGGAACAGACCTTGACAAAGAGTTATTCTTGATTGAGAAGCCTTGTGTTAGAAATGTGTTTTGTTCTCTCTTAAAGTTCTATGAATCAATCTTTCGATCATGGAGCATGTTAAAATTCTCAAGAGTGGGTGAGGAAAATTATGGTTGTGCAGAACCTTTGTTTTTTAACCCCCTGTTTAAGATACAGCCTCCTTTGTCAGGCTCTGTAATTGAAATGTTTTTGAATGCTGGAATAATTAGAGTGATAGATCTGCTTGATATAACAAGAGGTCAGTGGCGTACGGCTCAGTCACTTGCTGACCAGGTTGGGATAAGGTCAGTAAGAATAGTGGAAGGGGTAGTCGAGAGCTTCAAGGTTTGTTTGCCCCCAGTATTGACATCAGTTGTGTTTTCTGCGCTAAACAATGGCTTGTTACCAAAGACTTTTCCAGCATTAAACGTTGTGCCAAAGAATTTGGAAATCGAAGAGGACACTAAGGTTTGTTTGTTAAAGGGGTTTGAATTTATGGATTTCCAAAGTATGGGGAAGAAAACTGTTTATCAGGTTTGTGCTAAATCTGCACATTTTGGTCAGTTGAAGGAAAGGATAGATACTAAATGGAGGGAGTACCTTTCAGTGCCCAGAGAAGTGAGTCCCTCATGGAGGCTGCTGTATAAGCCTCCGATTCCAAAAAGATGTGGGGATTTAGAGTGGAGAATACTTCACAGCGTGTTAGCCACAAACAACTTTGTTTCTAAATTTAACAAAGCGGTTTTACCTGAATGTTCATTCTGTAAGGCCTCTGATACTGTATTTCACTTATTTTATGAGTGCCCAAGACTGGGTCCACTTTTTATACTTTTGGATAAACTAATGTTTAAATTGGGTTTTTCTTTTACGAATACCTTGTTTATTTTTGGTTGCGAGTATAAACAGTCCTGGCGCGAACAGTGTGTCCTTGCCAATTTCTTAATGGGTCAAGCCAAGTTAGCAATCCTGAAAACACATCAATGTAAAAATGCTGGTCAGGATGTTGATCTGTTGTTTCTTTTTAAATCATTGGTAGAATTTAGGGTTGTTATTGAATTTGCATATTACAAACAAACTGATAATGTACCTTTTTTTACAATGAGGTGGGGCGTGAAAGATGCTTTAGTGACAATGAGTGAGTTTGGAGATGTGGTCTTTAATTGGTAATAATGCGTATGTATGTGTTGTTGTTGTTTTTGGTTGGCGTATGTTTATTTATTATTTTTTTATTTTTTTGTTTGCATTTTGTATACTAGCTCTGTAATGTGCTCGAAAATGGGGTAAATTAAAAGGATTTTAAAAGTCAAAAGTCTCTCTGTCTCTCTGTCTCTCTGTCTCTGTCTCTCTCTCTCTCTCTCTCTCTCTCTCTCTCTCTCTCTCTCTCTCTCTCTCTCTCTCTCTCTCTCTCTCTCTCTCTCTCTCTCTCTCTCTCTCTCTCTCTCTCTCTCTCTCTCTCTCTCTCTCTCTCTCTCTCTCTCTCTCTCTCTCTCTCTCTCTCTCTCTCTCTCTCTCTCTCTCTCTCTCTCTCTCTCTCTCTCTCTCTCTCTCTCTCTCTCTCTCTCTCTCTCTCTCTCTCTCTCTCTCTCTCTCTCTCTCTCTCTCTCTCTCTCTCTCTCTCTCTCTCTCTCTCTCTCTCTCTCTCTCTCTCTCTCTCTCTCTCTCTCTCTCTCTCTCTCTCTCTCTCTCTCTCTCTCTCTCTCTCTCTCTCTCTCTCTCTCTCTCTCTCTCTCTTTTGATGAAAACATTCCAGGATAATTCTCCATATAGTGGACTTCAATGGACTCCAAATGGTAGGGTGTGTAAGTATACTGGTGGAGATAGTTCTGTAGGCAAACATCAGTGACTTGAATCTGATTCGGACTTCAACCTGTAGCCAGTAGAGAGAGATGAAAAGTGGACAGTGGTGCTGTGTTTTGAACCAGCTGAAGTGGTTTGATAGCCTTTGCAGGAAGACCAGCAAGGAGAGCATTGCAGTGGTCCAACCTTGAGATGACCAGGGCCTGGACAAGGAGTTGTGCCGCATGCTCAGTGAGGTAGGGTCTAACCTTTTTAATGCCGAATGAGACATATCGGCTGGATCGCGTTGTCTTTGCAATGTGATCATTGAAGGACAGCTGTTCATCAAATTTGACTCCGAGGTTCCTGGCTCATTCGGAGGGAGTGATTGTTGAATTCGTTTAGTCGTTTAGATGGAAAAAAGCAGCGTTCCATACACCGATCCCTGAGGGACCCCAGTGATCAGGTGGTGAGCAGTGGACAACGAGCCCCTCCATGAGACCTTGAAGGATCTGCCAGAGATGTAGGATTGGAACCAGCGGAGAGGGGGGCCTGAGATTCCTAGAGATGACAGGGTTGCTAGCTGTATCAGGTGATTGACAGTGTCAAACGCTGCAGATTGGTCTAGCAGAATCAGGACCGAGGATTTAGATTCCGCATTGGCTAGCCGCAGTGATTCTGTGACCGATAGCAGTGCAGTCTTTGTGCAGGTTTCTTTTGAAGCCAGACTGCTTGTTGTCCAGTAGTTTGTTCTGAGATCGGTAGGAAGACACCTGGTTGAAAACCCCTGGAATGTTCCTGGAATGTTTTAATCAAAAACCTTAATTTATTTTCGACTAAAGAAAACAATACATATACATCTTGGACGACAACAGGGATGAGTACATTTTCATGAAAATATATGTTGAAATATGCCTACTACCAAATGGTAAAGACTTTTATTTACCGTTGGGGAGTGAACCAAGTTTTGTGTGAAGCTGATGTCAATGTTTTTTTGCAAATCAATTTATAGTTTGAGTTAAATTTTTTCTCATTTAATTATTTTTTTTAGATGTAATTGTTGTTTACCTCTGAGAATGATAAAAGACTCTTGAGAAAATTGTTAAATTAAGAGATCTTAAAAGTCAAAGGTCTCACTCTCTCACCCTCTCTCTCTTGCTCACTCTCTCCCTCAGACCTGAATTTCATGTAAGTTTATATTATGTGTGTAACGATGAGGACTCAAATGAGTGTTTCTATTAGTTATAGAGTTTTGTGTTTGCAGCGTTTAGAAACTCCAACAGTTAAGGAACAGTTTGAGTGTGAAACTCTACAGGAGACATGTGTGAGATTACTGGATTTTTCTCTCAGCACATTTATATCCAACGTTTATTCGAAGCTTTATAAATAAATATACAGAGACTTCATATTTGGGTGGCAGGAGTTTCATTTCGCTGGAACCTCCATGAGCGCTGAAAGCCAATGACAGACGAGTGGAGAGGAGATTTCTCAAAAGCTTGCGTGTAATCCTTCACGCTCATGTAATTCACACATTCCTGAGACTCATCCGCCTTCCGTCACGCTGGGATTGAAACCAGGAGAAATCCGCTCTTGAAAAATTCACAAACTGCTCTTGTAGAAAAAATCACAATTCCTGCATGTCTTTACTCGTTCTAAAAAAATGACGACCTTTTTTAATGTACTAACATGGACTTTTTAAAACAACATCGGATCCATGCGTTACTTTTGTCAAATTGTGCTTGTTATGTGTAATTTAGTCAGAAGTGAGTCAAGTGACGGCACATCTGAAGAACATGGGCCAGCACTTTTGTATTTAACGCGAGATTTAAAGAGAATTATTCAGCGCTTGTTTGTCTCAGAAATGAATAAATGTTTCATAGCACTGAAAACACAGTGCACGTGAAGATTTAATGAGGATATTGTGGGGCAGTTTTCCTCCGTAGCTCTTTTAACTGAAGTGTCGATGTCAGGGTGACGGGGGGTCCACGAGGCAGCCGGGAGGCCGCATGAATGACATCACAAGATGTGGCGGAGCACTCATAAGAAACTTGCTAAGTGTTTTTCTGTCCTACTTCTGTCAGAGCACAACTCATATGAAAGCGCCAAGTAACCTCATTTCTATACCGCACACGCTCAAAATACACTTTCTTTCTTTCTCTTCTTTCAGGAGAAGTTTGCCCGCGTGTTCGTTTTATAGGCGGAGAACAACGCACAGAAGAGCTTCAAATCCAACTGAAGCGTGGGAACGGCGCTGCTGCTGTTGTTATCAGAAGAATAAAGGTGTTTTATTTATTTATTATCAGTCAGATCGAGAGGGTTTAACCACACTCGACTTCTGACAAAACAAGCCTCTCAAAAACCTGTAGATGAGCTGTGGATTTATGGGGAACGTGTTTGAAAGTTTGAACAGGTCAACTTTCCACACGTGACGTGGTACCTGCAGTGATGTCACTCTCTTATGCTCCTCCCCATTTAAATAACAATGTACAAATGAAAGGCAAATTACAACAACAAACTTTCTCAAGATTCTCAAGAGCTGTTGACTTGAAAAAATCTTGTTGACGGTTAGACACTTGAAGGTCATTTAGATATTTTGTAGTTCTTGTAGGTGCCTTCTGAAATGTTGTGGATGGGTGCCAGGGCATTGATCAGGTGATTTGGTTAGGTTGCTAGGCCGTCGATGGGCTGATGTGGCTGGTTGCTAAGGGATCAATGGGGTGTTGTGGCCGGTTGCTAGGTCATTTATGGGTGGCCAGTTGGTAGGGGTGGATGGGCTTATGTGGCTGGTTGCTAGGTTGTTGATGGATTCATGTGGCCGGTTGCTAGGTGTTCAATGGGGTATTGTGGCCGGTTGCTATGTCATTTATGGGTGGCTAGTTGCTAGGGGTGGATGGGATTACAGTATATGGCTGGTTGCTCGGATGTCGATGGAGTCATGTGGCTGGCTGCTAGGTTGTCAATGGGGTATTGTGGCTGGCTGCTAGGTCATTTATGGGTGGCCAGTTGGTAGGGGTGGATGGGCTTATGTGGCTGGTTGCTAGGTTGTTGATGGATTCATGTGGCCGGTTGCTAGGTGTTCAATGGGGTATTGTGGCCGGTTGCTATGTCATTTATGGGTGGCTAGTTGCTAGGGGTGGATGGGATTACAGTATATGGCTGGTTGCTCGGATGTCGATGGAGTCATGTGGCTGGCTGCTAGGTTGTCAATGGGGTATTGTGGCTGGTTGCTAGGTCATTTATGGGTGGCCAGTTGCTAGGGGTGGATGGGCTGATAGTGCTGGTTACTAGGTAATTTATGGGCTAAAGTTGCCAGTTGCTAGGGGGTGGATGTTGTGATATTGCTGGTTGTTAAGTTGTTGATGGGCTGATGTGGCTGTTACTAAGGGTGTCAATGGGGTGGTTGCAGCCAGTTGCTAGGTCATTGATAGGGTGTTGTGGCTTTTTATCTTTGCTGATACAGTAATTCAATGATTAATTGGAACAACTCAGCACTGAGTTCAATAAGTTCTCCTTCTTCACATTCAGTATATCTAAAAGATGTATACAGTCTCTCATCAATCTTTCACGCCTGAATTCCTGCTGATTTGTGTAGTCTGTATTAGTTGTTGCATTGAGCTAAATAATATAAGTTATCATTTTTTTTGATGGCGAAGATTTAGTCTCATACATGTTCTACATGCGAACTTTCAGTACATTTGATGTCTACTCTAGTTTTACAGTCGGGTGTGCTTGCAGCTTGTGAAACAGGCCCAGAGGACCGACAGCACGACACATTGTATATATCTCTTTTATGTTTGTCGCAACACTGAGTGTGTCAGATAAAGACATACGATATGTGCTGTAGTTCTTCGGGACGTGTGTCAAGAATCATCACACCTTATATAAAACATTTGCAAACACACAAACTCCTCATATAAATGACATTGTGAATTAGCAGAGCTGCTCAAATCTCTGTCTCTGTTGGTTTAGTAATTCATCAGATTCTGTGAAAAGGCATCTCATTTCTCCTGAGAAAACAGATAATACTGCGGGGAAACTTTGCTCTGTTTTTGCTGACGTGGTATGTAAAGGTACAGAGACTTAATAATAGAAATTGTCCTGCTCTGTCTCGTATCGAGATGTTCTCTGCTCGTTTCCTTGAATAGATTTCCCATTTCATTTATCAGGAGCGGAAGAAAATAACTTTACTTTCCTACGGCTAGCTTTCATCACACACTTGACTAATAGATGGAATGAATGACTCGGCAGTCCCGTGAACGGTGTGTGAGGAGTTCATGAACCACATCTAGAGTGTGTTTGAAACGTTAGGGATAGGTAGGACTAAGATTTGAAGGATACATTTACCTTTTTTTTCCCATTCAAATTTTTTTTATCTGGTTTTCAGAGGTTATAGTTAAGGGTGGGGTCTGGGTCTTCCTACAAAAATGTTCACTGAAAAAGTGAAAAATGTTCAACCCAATATTGGGTCAAAGGAATGAACCCAACCATTGAATCATATATAAACAAACTGCTGGGTTGTTTAAACTCATTGTCTAACATTGTCTGGGTTCATTTAACTCAATGGCTAGGTTTGCCCTTCTTTCACCCAACGGCTGGGTTTGCCTTTCTTTAACCCAACGGCTGGATTTGCCCTTCTTTAACCAAACGGCCGGGTTTTGCCCTTCTTTCACCCAACGGATGGGCTGGCCTTCTTTAACCCAATGCTGTGTTTGCCCTTCTTAACCCAACGGCTGGGTTCGCCTTTCTTTAACCCAACGGCTGGGTTTGCCTTTCTTTAACCCAACGGCTGGATTTGCCCTTCTTTAACCAAACGGCCGGGTTTTGCCCTTCTTTCACCCAACGGCTGGGCTGGCCTTCTTTAACCCAATGCTGTGTTTGCCCTTCTTAACCCAAGGGCTGGGTTTTGCCCTTCTTTAACCAAACGGCCGGGTTTTGCCCTTCTTTCACCCAACGGCTGGGCTGGCCTTCTTTAACCCAATGCTGTGTTTGCCCTTCTTAACCCAACGGCTGGATTTGCCCTTCTTTAACCAAACGGCCGGGTTTTGCCCTTCTTTCACCCAACGGCTGGGCTGGCCTTCTTTAACCCAATGGCTGGGTTTTGCCCTTCTTTAACCAAACGGCCGGGTTTTGCCCTTCTTTCACCCAACGGCTGGGTTTGCCCTTCTTTAACCCAACGGCTGGGTTTTGCCCTTCTTTAACCAAACGGCCGGGTTTTGCCCTTCTTTCACCCAACGGCTGGGCTGGCCTTCTTTAACCCAATGCTGTGTTTGCCCTTCTTAACCCAACGGCTGGGTTTGCCTTTCTTTAACCCAACGGCTGGATTTGCCCTTCTTTAACCAAACGGCCGGGTTTTACCCTTCTTTCACCCAACGGCTGGGTTTGCCCTTCTTTCACCCAACGGCTGGGCTGGCCTTCGTTAACCCAATGCTGTGTTTGCCCTTCTTAACCCAACGGCTGGGTTTGCCTTTCTTTTACCCAACGGCTGGATTTGCCCTTCTTTAACCAAACGGCCGGGTTTTGCCCTTCTTTCACCCAACGGCTGGGTTTGCCCTTCTTTAACCCAACGGCTGGGTTTGCCCTTCTTTCACCCAACGGCTGGGTTTGCCCTTCTTTCACCCAACAGCTGGGTTTGCCCTTCTTTCACCCAACGGCTGGGTTTGCCCTTCTTTAACCCAACGGCTGGGTTTGCCCTTCTTTAACCCATTGCTGGGTTTGCCCTTCTTTAACCCAATGCTGGGTTAATGCTAAAATAACCTGGGTAAACAAACTATGCTGCCCCAGAACAAAAGACATGATAGTTCAACTTAAACCTGGTTGTAAACGTAAAATTACCATTAACTATAAGCGTATCCCTCACATATGATTGGTTGATTGACTGGTTGAAAGGATGACCTAAGAACAGGCCGACTGTGAGCCACCGACTTTTACTGCTGGAATGAGTTTTGCGACTCAGAACTTTACAGGTAGAATATTGTTTTTCTTTCATTGTCTTGACAGATATTTAACACTTGACATGCAGCGTCTGGTCAGTGTTGTACAGTGTACATCATTAGTCAGAATGAATAGATGAAAGGGTTTGGATTGAGCCTGACACACCCGACGCCCGTTGAGGACAAGAGAACGGCAACATTGAGGTTCATGAAATCGTCCTCACATCACATCTGACATCATCACACAGAGAACGCTGGGAGACGGGCGAGACATCACACCACTGCCCATCTAACAGATACACACATTCATTACATATTGATGTATTGTATCCTGTAACACAATCACACAAACTTTTTTCTCCTTTACACATACTATAAATGCAATGGACTTTGATTTCTTGAGTTTGATTTACCACACACGTTCTCAGCATACACGAACAAGTAGACGGTTAATTGTATGTTATGTTGGATGAGGGAAGATCTGTCACCATAAAAAGCAAGTAAATAAGTCTGTATGTGTTTAACAAATCATAGACGCTGTGTTTTTTCATCATCCAGTTAGCATCTGACAAATCTCTCTCTCATCCGCGGCAAATGTCAGCACTCTTAAATCTACGGCAGCGTTAATGAAAGGCGGTGGCAGGACGAAGCGTGACGGCCGTCTGTGGTAGTTTGTCAGGACGCCTCTTCACCTGGATAGAGACGAATGCTTCAGAAAGCCGGTGAACCCTGATGTGACATTCGTAAATAACAGTCTGAACGAGACATTAACTTCAAATCTGCTGTTTTCGGAACCTGCACTGGAAATAAACAACAACAACAGCGACGATATAGTGTGCAAACCAATGAAATATATGTCTTTTTTCAAATAAATGGTCAGGGAAGAGAGGCACCTACCCTTCTGAATGATGATCTTCAGGAGGTCAAACTAACTTTTTTGTATAATGCCTGTTATTTTTGTAGTCCTGTTACTAATATTTATAGTCTGAATAGTTTACAACGCTGATCCTATGACTTTATTGGCACTAAATTAACACAATTTCGAATTTTAGAAAAGAACGAAAGCAAATGAAATATTTAAAGAATGTAAAGGAAACTCATTTGTATGATTAAGTAAGATATGAAAACAGCATACTGAAGCCTCTTCTCTAACCCCCACACCTGAACATAATGTCACCGGCACGTAACCAAAACATATTAAAACATATGAATGAGATCATACGAATTATATGAATTAGCCACCTTGTAAAATAGATACGAATTGCTGTGAGATTGTGCGGAATATTAAACTTTGTCTAAACTGATTTTAAGAAATTTAATATTTTTATGTCAGTTACGTTGACATTGTGTTTTAATAGTTTGATAGGGTCAAGTCGTGCAGTTCATTTAGATCTTTAACATCTTTTTATTCTATTGTATTCAAAATCCTGGTTTACGTTCTTTTAAAAGTTCTTATAGTTATCAAAAACCGTGCAGTAAAGTTAAAATAGCATTTTATTGACATATGCCATTGCTAAACATCTTAAAGATTTTAAGATGTTATTATTATTGTTAATAATAAATTAATGCACGTTAATACTTTACACGTTTTAATGAAACATTTTTAAAACATATAAACAACGTCTTCATAACTTAAGGGGAATATTCGGGGAACATTTTCAGAACAACTTATGTTATAGTTGGGGTACTCATGGGTTAATCCACTGAACAAACATCAGATTTGTATCGGCAAGTCTAAAGAAATTTAAGAAGGAGACCAGAGACCTCGAAATACATTGATAGAAAAATATTGACAGTGACTGTGAAGAAACACTTTAGTAAATGAAATCACGTGGAATAACAGATTGATTTCTGAACCATAAATACTCACGAGTCATCGCTTCTGACATTTTCTGAACGGCCAATATCATGATTCTCAATTCAACACGATGAAGCCGCCATTTTCTGGGATTTTCCCAAAGAGGACGGTGAAGTGAAGACTATGTTGTGCTGCAGTGAGTTTGTTCAAACACAGATGATTTGAGGGATACGTACAGTATATACGCGTGAAAGTGTGAAGGATTTCATTAGCGTCTGTCTGTCATCTCTTCATTATCACAGATCGCATGATTCACACCAGCCGGAGAGAGAAAACCACACTCCCGTTTATTATTAGACGTGAGAAGCCACGTCGTACGACATCCTCTCCATCAGCTGACAACTCCACCATCATCCCAATGGAAATCAATGCTCGTGTCAGACATGCCGTATTTATAAACGCAAACGTGCCATCGTTAACACTTTCTAGAGAAGTTTCGTGATGTCTCATGTGAATGTTGAGCATCTCTCCTGCTTGTTTGGTCCAAAAGAGGTTTTCGTTTCCCTCCTGCTGAGGATCTCCAACAACGTTCTGATGACTTCTGTCAAATGAACGGACACCACTGAACAGACTGTCCTCACACTCGCAAACAAAAGACAGATGGACATGAAAGAGAGAGAGAGAGTTGCAAATGTAGAGTTTAATTTTGAAGTAAGTTTAGACTCAAATGTTGATTTGTGGTTCTCGATGAAACTCCCCAAAGCGTGTCAAATGTTGCGTAACTCTTACAGTAACTATGGTAACAGGCCAAAATTATTCAGCATATGCAGTCAGCTCTACTGCTCGCATGTGATGGACTGAGATCGTGTACCTGTCTTTCTGCCGTGCTGTTTAAACTATGACATCACTTCCTGAATGTCACCAATGAGAGGGTTTGTTCATTAGCATGTTTGGGCTCCAACGCACATGAAGACTGTCCAAACCCTCATGAATCTATTTCTCAGCACAGGTGTACACAAGTCAGTCAATTACAATAAAAACGTTTTAGCTCTGGTTATAAAAGTGTGTTAGTATCACCGCAGTGTCCCGTCGTTATACAAGTAGACGTGTTTTATTCCCCCAGAGAGATAAAAAAATATACAGAGTAAATTTGTATAGTAAATATCACGCTTTTCGTCTTTAAATAATTGAGATCGCAATAGGGACCGGACAAGCGGCGATCTTTCGTTGGATCCGTTCGCACCTGCAGCCGCTGCACCTGTCGGGAGAGTTTGTGTCTGCTGCTCCAGCACGGAGTTTACGTAAGCCACAGTTTCACATCTCCAGACGTTATTTTTAGTTACTGGATTCTGCTCCGGCGCGTGTCTGCTCCCACGGGAAATAAAATCTCTCCCGGTGCTGACACTGGCTCAGAGGATGCTATTGATCAAATCCTGGATGGGCCCCAACCACCGCCGACAGAAGGAGAAACTTCCGCACCGTGCGTGTTTTCTGTCGCCAAGCAAATGATAATTGATGGATAATTATGTGAGCTTTAAGATTTCATAAAGCGAACGAGCGATGGAGAGAAGGAACAGATCGTTTATGTACAGCACGATGACTCCCTTACGTTGGCATTACATCAGCGCGCGGTTTAACGTTGACGTGTCAGAATCCCTCGTCATTTTTCTCCCAGTATAATTACTGCCGCCGCGTGCCTCCGGAGAGAAGAAAAACACCCGGGCGCTTTTTTTTTCTGCCTCCGCCAGCCTTTGTTTATTGGTCGTTAGGAATTAATCATTGTCAAGTTATTCTTAAGAGCCAAAATAATGAGACAATGACAAAGTAGCGGCATAAATTGCTGCCTCTACATATCTATGAAATGAGGTTACCCTTACCACGGTAAATGAGCACGTCATTGAGGCTGAAAGCCCAACGTATACCTTTGCTTCAGCAGATCTGCTTATGTAACGGCTTTCTGCACGCGTCGACCGTCGTTCAGTTCTGGCCCGGCATCGTCCCACAGGTCTAATTATCTCATAAATGAATCGGATGAAAGAGAGAGAGAGAATGTCATTCCGAAGGATGCCGGCCTGTGAAAAGGTAAAAACACACAGCGAGAGAGAGAGAACAGAAACAGTCACTTGTGGACGAGGGATAGCAGTGTGAGCCCTGATGACGTCACAGCTGTTTTCCCCCTGCTCATCACAAACTCGACGATGTTCATTTGAATAGGGTGTAGATTTGACCTCAGCCATCCTGTAGAGAGAAACCAGCACAGACATGAAATAAACCATCTCATTGATTTCCCGCTGAAGAAGAAGGTGCCGTACAGTCAAACATCAAGGGTTCGCTCGCCCAAAAATAAAATTGCTGTCATTATTTACTAGCTCTCATGTGGATCCAACCCCACAGGACTTTCTTTTCATCTGATGAGCGTAAACTCTGTTTAGCACTGAAAACATACAGCGTGCACATCTGTCAAGACACAAAATCAACACCAAAACATCATTAAAGTCTTCATGATATATGGCCTACATTCAGTGAAGTCTTTCTGTGAAGATACAGGCCCAGATTGAAGATTTAATTGTCCTCCTCTGTCTCTTCTGACATGTGTAATAATGGCACAAGAGAACCAGCAGTGTTTTCAACTCATATTATCACACGCCTCATTGGAATGCTTGATTCTGATTGGCCAGTCGTGACATTGGCAGGTTCGTTATTCCCAGTTAACCACCGCTCCGGATGCAGCAAATCAATATTACAGGTTGTTTTAACATATTAAATATATATTTTAATAACATACATGACATTATATTTACAAATGATTAAACCACCTGTTTGTGACATCTGAACGTCATTTATTTCCTTAAAAGTAAACGTCTGTATTCGGTAAAAATGAGCTAATAAAATATTTCAAATTCACATTTCATGTCTATTTTTTTCTCATGTGGGAAGTAGCAGTGTAAAAGGTGTGATAATGTTCAAGCAGCTGGCTGTTAGCACGAAATAAGACATTATCTTTTACTTCAATGAGGAACCACTTCTGTAAAGATCTTAGTGCTAACATTTGCCTTAAAAAAAATGAAATGTGAGTGAGTTGATATTTTTTCTCATGCAATACAGCAGCGTTTATAGTAAATCGTTTATCATTGTGGTAGCTTAATGCATCTCCATTTTTATTTCCATTTCACTCGGAAATGAGTCAGAATGCGAAAGTAAAAACGGTTGCAACTTCCGGTTCACGGGGACTTTAAGTCTCATCTGTGTCTCAGATATTTCTCCTGAAAGTCAAAAATCTGAGAGAAGAGATGTCAACAGGGTTCAAATTTCTCATGTAGATGATATGACCTCTACAATCGACATTTATCTACACCTCTGAATGACTCTTCATGTGTTTACAAAAGTACACTCTTATATGATTGTCTTTTGATTTCTCCTAAACAGAAACATCAGAGAGTTTGAAATCATACACAACATCAGATCTTGAGCGGTGAAAGAGTTCGTTTCTGAGGGCAGATTCATGTCTAATGAAGCTCACGTGAGGAACTCTTGCCTCTGTTTATTGCTCTTGTTTCTTCAGGAGATGTTTAATAATGAATCCTTTGAATGCGTGAGAGACAGACAGACAGACGCAGAAACTTCTCTTCTCTGTGTGTCTGTGTGAAGCGTTGTCACCTCAGTCGGCTGTCATTGGATTTGTGTTTTTGGCTGTGACACTTCTGGGTCGCCTCCCTGAAGAAAACCTTCCTCGGAATCTGGGTCAAGACTTCTGCGCGCAACCCCCAAACCTGAGAATTCAACCTCTGAGAAAGGTGCAAAAGCCAAAGATTTTACCCGAAGATCATTCGAGAAATACTCGTATGTGAATCATATTCAATGACTCAACGTCAAAACATTCACATCCCCGAATAACTCGAGTGTTTTCATGCAGCTTCGTATTCTGCTTTCACTTTCCTTTGGTTTTTTTCTCTTTGTTTATTTTTTAGTCCCAGAAAAGCATGTTTCCCAGAAACCCTTGCAAGCGATATTGCGAAATAACATTGTTTTAAACCTTCCAAGATGGATTGAACTCGAGAAGCTCATATCTCACTAATGTTTCTGCTGTTTTCTTTCATTTCGAGATTTTCTTTCGGAATTTTCACCCATCGGAAAAAAGTGAGTGATCTGTAATATTTCAGTCACAAAATAGTAATCTGTTCTTAAGGTTATAAATACATGAAGTTCGAGGACAAATCTAATGGTTTCAAGCAGCTGCATTCTGTCTGGTTTTAACTGTTGTGTCTCTTCAGAAACACTTTTGTCCATTTTGTCTTAAAGGGATAGTTCACCTTCAAAGCAAACCCCGTATTTACACTCCCTCGTCATGTCAGACCTGTTAGACTTTCTTTCTTCTGCAGACAACAAAAGAAGATTAAAAAAAATTTTTGTAGCACAACTTTCTGCCATGAAATGTGTCCATCATCACCATTACATGATGGGGACCTTCATCATCATCATCATGAACACATCGCACGAACTATCTTCATCGTTAACATAAATGTAAATAATAAATCTAAAGTCTATTATTGATGAAGTCTTATGAGGCTTATAAAGCGTTCACACAGCCAGCAGTATGTTTTGGTGAAAACACAAACATGATTCAGGTTGTAGTGACTGAACTCTGAATGACTCTGTTCTATTTCTGCTGTAATATGACTGGTCACATTTGGGATCCACAGCTGTGGCCAGATTCGCTCTCCTGTCATGCCAGAAAATCCTGGGAACCGAAATCCAAACGCAGTGAAACACAAGACTGGCGTCAACCTGCCACTTGTCATTCACACCTGTTTCACAAACAAAGCGGGGAAATCTTTCCTCGGGCTGATCCGCGGAACGCCGCTGTGATATTCCCAAAGTGCCAAAAGTCATGCTGATATAAAACCGGATAAAGCTGGCGGATGAGCGGCAGACTGCCACAGTAAACCATGTCTTTACTCAAGAATCGTCCTCTAATGACACTTCAGGATGTGAATGCACAAAGCAAATGAATGAAATGAGTTTTATAACTGCTTTACAGATGTGAGGAAATGGTTAATGCTTATACTGATAATACCAAACCTTATTAAAACTAGACAAGACAAAGAATTAAAAAAAAATTCATTTTAATTCACTGCAAAAAGATATTATGTCTCAAACAGATTGCAGTGTTTAGTTTATGAAATATATTTCAACATAAACACTGATATGTTGATCAAAAGTCTGAATGAAAAAAGTGCACGTGAATGTTTACTCGTATAAAATAATGTACATTTCCAAAATGCTTTGTATATAGGTTACAGATTATAGTTTGCATGGCTGTCCGGTGTGTGACGGATGTAAACATGCACAGAATCTTGACTCATGTCCACACTTTCCTCCTCACATTAACACACAAGACATCTTTAAAGTCTTTACCGCAGAAACACATCAGCTGTGAGCGTCTCGCCGGAGGAATTTTACACTTATCCAGCACTTTTCAGACATTACTGTACATTACACTGAGAACACGAGCTTCCAGCTGGAGGATGTGATGTCCGCTCCGCTCCTGAGAGACTTCAGTAGAAATACACATCAAATGAATCGTAGACATGCAACAGAACAAAGAAAAACACCAACAAATCTAATCTCATGTATTTATGCCCGAAACTTTCATGTCTTCATTCATAAAATAACACGTGATATCTAATAATGTTCCATTCATAGATCTAACGCACAAGACATTTAATTGAAAAAAAAAGATTTTAAGATATGCACTATAAAATGGTACCCATGGATTTATTTGTTAAAGTGTGAATTTTGTTACGGTTGCATCCCCAGCGGACATGTCGTAGAAAGGAGAAGATGCACATAAACCTGCATATTCAGTATAATCTCAGAAATCTAAATCACGAGTGGTTTCATTACACTGATGTTCTGTGTCCACAGCGTTTGATGACAGAACAAAATGAGCAATTCAGTGTTTTAAAAGATTCCTTTAAATAAAGGATTTTCAAACAGCCAATAATCACTATTATAATCACTGTTAAAAATATGCATTAATATGCTAATATTTCTTTGGTCAAATTACATTTTTTTATCTGAAAATGTTTACTTCAACTGTCTCAGCGGTTGATTTTAATTGCAGTGAAATTCCTTCTTTATTCTGTCATTTTGTCAAACATTAAAGAGTGAAACAGCAGAAGGACACTGTTTGGTTTGATGGGATGTAGAAATGTGTTTGTATAAATTGGCGTTGAGATGCGTTTAACAGAGTGATTCCTCCTGTAGGGCGAGAGAGATTCATCGAATGAAAAGTGAGGCAGAGCGCTGCTCGTGTCTCGGTGTTTGTGGACGAGCGAGTGTAAATTGAATCCTGACTGTTGTGTTTGCTAATGAGACGTTACGGATCAAAGACAGCGACATTGTTTCTCTCTCTCTCTCTCTCTCTCTCAGGATTTGAGTCTTTCATTTCATGGCCAAAACACCTTTTCCATATGAAAATGTTCATTGCTGTGTTCTCGTATTATTTACATAAATCCCAGCCAGATAGATTTTTGAATTATTATTATTTGTTGACTTTCTTGACTGAAGCATTTTGAATTTGTAATGTTTGCTGAAAGCTGAACAATTAATAACATTAAACTGGACGTCTGGTTGTATAAGTTAGCATTTCCATTACACACACACATTTAGTTTTTGTATAGCTCAGTGTTAAGAGCATGGCGTCAACAACGCAAGGTTGTGTGTTGGATCTCAGGGGATTGCAGATACCTATGTAAAATGTAAAGGATAAAGCTATGTAAGTCACTTTGGATAAAAGCGTCTGCCAAATGCATAAATGTATTAGCGTGTGTGCAGCTTCATTAAAACAACAACAATAGTTTGTAGTTATCAATACACAGCAACACTGTTCCCTTCTAAGTCCTCTCATTAGATCACACGTTATCCTTTACAGAGAGGACAATCCCATCATGCATTGTGATAAACTTAATGTTAAATCATGATGGCACGCTCCGCTCTGATTGGCTGGGATTTTTTCATGTCGAGAAGCACGTTTATCACATTGTGGCCGGTTTGGACACAGGGGTTAGTGGAGGTTAATGTGGAAAGCAGACAGCAAGAACGCTCATTTGGTTTTAAAACAGTGTGTGTGTGTGTGTGTGTGCGTGCTTGTGTGTTAAAATTAAGATATTTCTCGATTACACACACACACACACACACACACACACAAGTAAGACCTAGTTGAGCAGATAGTGCGGCATCAGTAATATTTTCCCTTTTCTCTATTGGGGTTGTGTTCTATAAAAAGGAGTGCAGAGTTTCTCTCCCTCTGGTGCCTATTACAGACACCAGCTACCATTAATCACACACACACACACACACACACAGAGAGAGAGAGAGAGTGTGTGTGTGTGTGTGTGTGTATGACGCATCATTTATACAATCTCATGCATTGGGTCTCATATGGGTCATTACTATTATGTAGAATCTTTTTGAACTCTGTAAGTCTATAAAACAGAATGTGTGTGTATTAAACTCTTATGTACAGTATTTCTAGAAATCAAGCTCATTATTCATTGTTATAGACATGATGCCAATAAAGAGTCATTGCTCATAACAAACGTGTGTGTGTGTTTGCGTGCGTGCTTGTGTGCGTCCGCACAAGTGTGTGTATGTGTGTGGGGCATGCGTTAATGTGTGTGTGTGTGTGTGTGTGTATCCTGCACACTGTGATTTGTAAAGTTACACATGTAAGCGAGCCACCGCAGTTCAGTTCTCTGACATTAAATATTCACGCTGCATTTTGTTCTACACATTATCTGTTCCGCTCAAAAAGACTAAAACAATCCATTTGACTTTAAAACAACTTTGACTGTGTGTGTGTGTGTGTTACTGCACTTGGCTTTACATTTTATTGCGACGTCCTCCAATAGAAAACTGATTTACAGCATAAGCTAAAGTTTTTTTAATGGGTCATATAGTGTGAACACGTGTTTTTCTGTGTCTTCGGTGTGTTATAAGTTACTCATGCATGTATTAGACACGTAAAATTGCAAAAATGAAAGTGTCAGAACACAGGATGCGTTCTATCTAAAAGCGAATGCTCACCCAGACCTGCCTGAAACGCCTTGTGTAACCTCACCCCCACAAATCTACATCAGCTCGTGGTATGATTTGACTAAGACCCAAATGTAAACACAAGTAAGGTGGGCGTACCTGTCAGTACAATTGAACAGGAACCTGATGTTCCAAATATGGTCAGAGGCGTTACATTTCCATCACACGCTTGCAGCGTCACTACGCACTGGTTAACTGGCCAATCATAGCACACCTCGCTTTACAGAGCCATGAGTTTTTTTATTCTGCGTGGTTCAGAGAGGCGGAGCAATGAGGAGATATACAGTGCTTTTTCAAAATGAAATCCTGTGTACACATTGCATTACATCTAAAACAAACTAAAATATTGTTTTAGCCCTGTCATGTGACCCCTTTAACTATTGATGTTATGAGTCCGATGTACATCTGAGAAGTGAAGCACACATTTATCCTGCAGGTTTGAAAGCAAACACCTATAATGATGACATCTAAACGTGTGTTTATGAGATTGAACGCAACACATTTATCCTTATGTGTCATTTAATGAAAGTTAGATGCCACAAACTTAACATTCAACATGAAATATACAGTATGTATCAGGATCTGACTGGATACTCAAATGACAAAAGATTGAAGGGGAGGGGCTTAATGACATCAGCGGAGGAGGGTTTATTAAAACACGTTTCACAACACATTTATTATTATTTGTAAAATAATTCTTGTAAAAATCATATTTATTAGGCTTCGCCATTTTGTTTCCGAAGTCCTCATGAGATTCATGAGATGAGTCCTCAACAGATTTTTCCCCTATTTTTGGTAAGAATCGATACAATACTGTGCTTCAAAACATGGAGACAATTCACATTCTGAAGAAAAAAGCATTTAAAAGGACTTTTGTTTAAAATCGCTATAGTACACATTCTTCTTTACTTTGGTAACTCTTAATACAGTGAGAACAACAGTTGTACATGGTAGACACAACAATTTATAAAACTCATTTTCCCATGTCTACTTGAGTTCAAAACAATAACATTATGCAAAACCAAATAAAAGTACATTACAGTAATATTTCATTGAAATATGTTTAGAATCTATGTGGATGACAGCCTGCGCGTAATATCTGTATGTGAATAGTGTGTAAAATGAGTCACTAATCTACATACATACGGTGTGTTTGATGTAATAATGCAGGATGAAGCCAGTGTTCTGGTCAATGGCTTTAATACACTTTACCGTAAGAGTCCAGCTGATGAATGAAATCAGTCGTGTTACACTGATGTAAGGTGATGTCATCGTTTGGATGTTAAATAAGAGTCCTCTTTTTAATTAAAAACTGTGTTAGTGTGTGTGTGTGTGTGTGTGTTAGTTTTTCTCACACGTGGTGAAGCAACAAACACACACTGTCCATCTGTGCATATGTATCTCTCTCTCTTTCTGTCTCTCTCTGTCTCTCTTTCTGTCTCTCTCTGTCTCTCTCTCTGTCTCTCTCTGTCTCTCTCTCTCTCTCTCTCTCTCTCTCTCTCTCTCTCTCTCTCTCTCTCTCTCTCTCTGTCTCTCTCTCTCTCTCTCTCTCTCTCTCTCTCTCTCTCTCTCTCTCTCTCTCTCTCTCTCTCTCTCTCTCTCTCTCTCTCTCTCTCTCTCTCTCTCTCTCTCTCTCTCTCTCTCTCTCTCTCTCTCTCTCTCTCTCTCTCTCTCTCTCTCTCTCTCTCTCTCTCTCTCTCTCTCTCTCTCTCTCTCTCTCTCTCTCTCTCTCTCTCTCTCTCTCTCTCTCTCTCTCTCTCTCTCTCTCTCTCTCTCTCTCTCTCTCTCTCTCTCTCTCTCTCTCTCTCTCTCTCTCTCTCTCTCTCTCTCTCTCTCTTCTGGTTGCTAATCCGTTGCATTATTCCAGTATCTCTCACTAGAGGGAGTAAACGAGTGATTCAGTGTTCAGTTCAAGTAAATTATTCTGACTTTTTGTATTTTCATTGTATTTTAAAAGACAATGTTAACAATGGTCAATGATTCAAGTTATTCGTTTCCATTTATTTTTACTCTCTCTGCATCCGCATCTGCATCACCGTTACATGTCAATGCTCGCCTTTAAGTCACTGCACATGCCAACAACTCCAAACTAAGCTCCTTTTTGACATGTTTACTATGCATTTTTATCTGCATCTTTTTTAACTTTTACCGTTTTTTTCTGGTCTGGTGTGTCCCAGATGGACGGACGGACTCACTCACTCACTCCTCTCCACGGCAACCTGCAGATTTTACCACGGCAACCAGTTTTGTCATCCAGTCCATCTAACCCCAGAAGAGAAGCAGTAAGAGAGCCAATAATAAGTACTGTATGTAGGTCAGGCGTTTATCCAGGAGGAAAGCAGAAGAAATCTTCTGGTGATCTCATGACTGCTCTTTACTCTTTCTGCTATATATAAATATAAATAATTCTTCAAATTAATATTATTTTTTAAATGAATCTTTTTTATGTCATGGCATCATGACGCTTTTCTTTTAAGACTTTGAATTTTCATGTCAATTCCATTATTGCACACACATACAGTATATGTACATACAGTTTAACTACATCAGCAGTAACTGTAATGAATTAACAGAAATAATAAGAGTAATCCCTGACTTTACTTTTTCAAGGGAAAAGTAATGAAATGAAAGTAACTTTTTACTTATTAACTAGTTACACTCAACACTGCTCATGACAGAGCAATGGTGAAGTATCTGAACACGATCAGGACAATACTCACACATTTGTAAACTACAATCAAACTGAATTCTAAAGCATTCTGTAGATCAGAAGGGGGTGCTTTAGAACAGGACGTGACATCATAAGACGTGTTACAGCTGCAGGCACACGCAGATGAAACATCAAAGATCATTCTTTCTGATCCAGCAGAATTAAAGCACACTTGAGCTCATGCTTTGCCAGTCTGCCATCGCTCTCATAGCGTTTGAAGAATGACCCATTCTGCCAATAACGTGACTGCACGAGTGTGTGATGTAATATGATGTGCAGCTGATGCACGCATCACCGCAGACATCTGACTTTATTGACCTTATTTTATTCTTGCATAAAATACTATTATTTACAATATTAGTTTAAACTCAACATCTGGATGAATGAAGATGAAACGTCTGGAGGGCTTTTAAAGGATATCTGTGACTTAAAATTTCAAAGGCTAATGGAGTCTTGTGATGCCCTTATAATGGAAGAATGTTTCTGTTGCGTCCACTTAATGTTCAGACAATTAAACGCGAACAACTGAAGTCCATAGTGGTTTGAGTTTAAAGCCCGATCAAAATGTGCGGTGTAGTCACCCGTGTGGTAATTTTTGGCCGATTCTGGAAGGTGAACATCTGTCCGTGGCATCTGGAGCATCTGGAGGGGATTAAATGTTCCTGAAATTGAACTGTGAATGTGTGACCCATCTTCAGATGTGACCCCTCCTCCTGTGACGTCTCTTCAGGTCTTTCTAGTGTTTTTACAGACTAAAGAAAAGTGGGATGGTGTGACATACACTCAAAGCATATAAGGTTTGTAAAGAACATCATTAAAATAGTGCACGTGATTCCGGTGGTTCAAACTTCATTGACTGAAGCGGCGAGTATTTGTATTTCAACACTTTCTGACTTCCGCATCAGTCTCCAACGCCCCTCTACAAGAGCGTGTGACGCATAAGTGTGGTGCTGACATAATACACACACTGTAAAACAATTGGTGGAAATTACAGTATAACTGCAGCAGTTTTCCAGTAACTTACTGTAGATTTACATTTATGTAATTAACTGGCAACAGTTTGTTCAAAGATAAATGATCGTTAAAAAATATTTATCCTTACAGAAAAACACTATAAAATAACAGCCTCATGCAAAGCATTCTGGGAACCAAAATTTGAAAAAAACTGAAAAAGGTTTATGTGGGTTTCTGATTCCCAGAATGCTTTGCGTGAGGCACTAGTTTTATCGTTTTTTCAGTAAAGACTTGTTAGTGTTTAACATTCATCTACTCATGTATCGTCAATTTTGTTATTGTTGCTCGTTGTTTCTTTGTTTTCCCTTATCCCTAGACTTCTGTTTATTATTATAATTATTTGTGGCGTATGTTTAAATCAATAAAAATTCTATTGATTGAACGTTTTGGTTGATCCCTCTTTCATGTTGCGATTTGAATCGAGCTGGTCGTAACAGAGTGGGCCAGGACCTGATAGCTTCCACCTTCCTCTCGTCCATCCGGATGCCACTGTGGTCGATGATGTATCCCAGAAACTGTACTGAGGGCTGATGGAACGAGCACTTCTCGGCTTTCAGGAAGAGATGGAAGCTCCTCAGGCATTGGAGGACCTCCGCAACGTGACGCCGATGGTCGTCCAGATACTCGTAGTGACCAGTAGGTGTCATGAATGCGGTCTTCCATTTGTCCCCCTCATGTATCCAGATGAGGTTATATGCACTGCAGAGGTCCAGCTTTGTGAACACAGTGGCACCACAGAGATTTTCTAGCACAGCAGGGACGAGCGGAAGGGGATAACGGAATTTGACGGTGATATTATTCAATACGGGCCGCAAGCCTCCGTCCTTCTTAGCTACAAAGAAAAAGCTCGAAGCAGCAAGGGGAGTAGACGGACGGATGTACCCTTGATCTAGCACCTCCTTGATGTACTCCACCATGGCCTTCTCCTCTGGACATGACAGTGGGTAAATTCTTCCACAGGGCACTGGCTCACCTGGCAGCAGATCAATGGCACAGTCCCATGGCCAGTGTGGAGGCAGCTTGGAGGCGCGTGTGGCGCAGAAGACGTCGCTGAAGGGGGCGTAACAGGCTGGGATGTCCACTCTGCGTTTCTCTACCGGACTCTCAGGTTCACAGGACGTGGTGTGGCTGGGACAGGGAGTGCAAAGAAACAGTCCACTAATGGACGAGGACGGGGCATTCCATGATGTAATGCCCCGGTGTTCCACAGTATAAACACAGATTCTGGGTCAGCTGTCTCTGCCACTCAGCCATGGTCAGTCGGGAGTTGTCCACCTGCATTGGTTTGTAGACTGGTTCTGGAGGGCTGACAGGCTCTGGCCGGCAGAGGGATGAAAAGCTTAGCGGCTGGCCCTGATGTTCTGCCACACACGACTGCTATGAGTGGTGAAGCGTATGGACAGCTGGATGAAACGTTCAAGTCCGATGGTGTCCTCGTATGCAGCGAGATGCGACCGCACCCGTGGATCAGCAGTGGCTGTTCATTCATTCCACCCACTAGAAGCGGCCAGAGTGTGAAACTGGATAGCATACTCGGTGATGGGTCTTGTACCTTGCTTCAGATGATAGAGATGTTCACCTATTGCCAAATCCCATGAGGGTTTTCCAAACACCTCCTTAAAGTGGGCGATGAAGCTGCAGAGAGATTGGGTAAGCCGGTTATTTTGACCATAGGGGGTCTGCCCACCGGAGGTGATGAATGCCACTTTGGATCGTTCGGTGGGGTAAAGGTGCGTGTGTATTTTGATGATTATGAATAAACTCTATAGGATATTTCATACACAGGTGTTACGCCTCTGTTCTGAGATCAGCCTGTGAGAGATGTTTTACACAAACATTAATGAGTGAAACATAATTCATGTGCCGGCCGTAATTGAGCCGATTCTCTAGTGAATACTCAATCTTAGCTGACATTTCCAGAGACACGCTTATATTTCATTCAAGATAAATGTGGGTTAGTCTGATATTGCAGCTGTAGTATTTGCGAGTCAAACTTCTTCCATAATTAAGAACATTTGGAATATTGCGAGCGAAAGGACGCTTTTGACGGGAGAGGTGAGCGCTGTCAAGAGAATCCACAGAAACTTACAGAAGTCTGTCGGCCAGAAGTCAAGTTTAATAGCCAGCGAGTTTTCGCTCCAAACAAACGGGTGACACATCCCATCATTCCCTTCAAACCAGACACACCGCGTTTCCCTGACGACTGCCGGCTGGATGGGCCTGGAAAGAGACATTTCGTGTACATCTGGTGTGCGTGTGTGTGGGTGATGTGTTAAAACTCATGTGACACAGGCAGAGAGAGAGAGAGAGAGAGAGAGAGAGAGAGAGAGAGAGAGAGAGAGAGAGAAACATGCTCAATACTACTGGTGCTCTAGTAAGATTACTTTAGCATCATATCCGATTATTTCAGCACTGTTAAATACATTAAATTCATGAAGATACTAATAAATGAAAAAAAATTGACATTAAACATGAAAATAAGGAAGTCACAAATAGAAACGTGTTTCTCACAGATGAACTTTAATAATCTTTCACATCACCTCAAAAAAACGATCAACATTCGACAGATTACGACAGCATGGATAACGTTGTTTTTATTGACTCCCTTCTGTTCATTATTAGTCCAGAACACAGCCAATGAATTTGTGACATTAGAGTTTGGATTCACCTCAAAATCTCCCTCAAGTTAGACGGCTTTAACATTGACAGCATTGGCATTTGAGTTTGTTTGTTTTCCCCCCTTTGGTCGTCGTATGAGGAGGAAATGCATTATTTAGTGTCCCCGCGAAACGACTAAACATAAACAGATTAAAATTTGAACATGAAAGGGGATTAAAGTCTCTCAAAGGGAATAAGCGATGTAACCCAGTTTCATGACTTCTGAGTCACTGGAGTAACACAAGCGTGAAAAATCACGGCAGCGTGCACTAAAATACAAGAGATGCTATTTATAATCATGAAAAAAAACAATTAAGACAATAATTAATGTGTGTGTGTGTGTCATTCATAGTTTTGCATTTCCTGACAATCGCTGTCATCATCGCTGATGTCGAATCATCTGAGGGGCTGTTAAAAGTGGACAAACTCACCTGTGATGTCACATGATATATCATATTTCTATATAGTAAACATAATCCAGTCAATTCACTACAAAGGGGAAGGAGTGAGTGAGTGAGTGAGTGAGTGAGTGAGTGAGTGATTAATATCATATTCTTGGAAAGTTTTGGAGCAGAAAGTTCGTCTTAAGATTTAATGTTTGTGAGGAGTTTATCTGATCCAGAAGAACAAAAGAGGACCATTCAAGAAAAATACGGTAAAATTAAACAAACAAATAAATACATTTATAAAAAAATATATAAAAAAAATTATAAATAAAAAACACATAAATAAATAAATGAAGAAACCAAACCAAAATGGAATATCCAATAACACATGACAGATCAATACTGTTGTTAAAGGACAATGTGAAGAAATAAATTCTTAATTTTTTGGTGAAAACGCCTTTTATACACACAAAAGGTGTCATTCAGATATCACATGTTTTATTCTAACTGCATATTTGACAGACACTCGTGGTGAGGACAAACTGACAATAAAATGTAATTGATATTAAAAATCACAATGTGAAGAAACTAATTATTTTACAAACCCAAAGTCACTTGTTTCTGCTTTTAAAACTTTCTTCTGTTGAAATCTTTGTTTGTGAGTGGAGAGGTGAAAATCATTATGGGGTTGGGTGGCGCTGGAAGTGGTTGTTGTCGTCAACAGTGATAGTGCCAATAAATTGTAATTGTTATTAAAAATTACAATGTGAAGAAACAAACTCATAGTCACGTGTTTCTGCTTTTAAAACTTTCTTCTGTTGAAAACTTTGTTTGTGAGTGGAGAGGATTGAAATGTGGCACTGTTATAGAGGAACGCAAGCGTCAGGATTCACAGAACAGGTGCAGACGCTGAAATTCACAGTAACAGCCTGTCACAGTCATCACGCATGTGAAGTTATTTACATGAATTCTGTCTGTATGCCCATGACATTCATTCTCAAAGGCTTTATTAATACTGACGGGACACAGAAATGATGTTAATATCATTGTATGAAGAGCTGCAATCATTACAGTATAGAATCATGACGTCTGGTAGGTCTGAGCCCATATTTTCATTTCTAAACTCTCGAACAGCTTGAACAAGTTGTCGTATAAGAACAATTTAGTCTCTTATAGGAAAGACAAATCGTACATGAGATCCCAATTATTTCTTCTAGACATCAATGACATCAAATGGAGAGTAAATAGAAACTTTTGATGAAGTCTCATCCGTGTCTCCCATATTCTTCTTTTTAAGTTTCGCAATAACAGAAGGAAAGATTCATGTGACGTTTTTTTCAATCGAGTTCCTTGAGCGATCAGGGTTGTGTTGGTATATTAGCCAGTAAATCTGGAAACCAGAAAGACACAATCAACGATGACGGTCGCTTCGTTTTGTGGCTTTAATTTTCGCATACGGCAAAAGCGCTTCTGTAACGAGTGCCAACTGCAGTCTTTAGCCTCCATGTTAGAGCGCCCGTCTCCCATTCGGACCGACGTCGGTTCGAAGCCCGCGCAGAGCGGGGCAAGTGGGACCGGCCACACTTCCACCTTCCATTATTCGCATGAACTGTTTTTTGCAAAAAAAAAAAAAAAACCAAACCCCCCCCCCCCCCCCCCACACCCCCCCCCCCCCCCCCCCCCCCCCCCCCCCCACGCAACCTTCTGGTCACGAGTCCGACTCTCTAACCATTAGCCCGATGCTAAAAAGAAAATCTACCTCAAGTAAGCGTAAAAACATGTTTGCGAATTAACGTTTTTTATTTCCAAATTTGGATTTTCCATCGTTCGCTTCTGAAACCCGGCTAAAAGTACATAATACATCAAAAGTCAATATTATAGAAGATCTCAATATCAACTCACATTTTTCATCACATCTCATTTATTTACACCTCCAGACTCTTCATGTGTTTACGCAGTTACGCTCTCATTTGATTCTCTTTTGATTTCTCCTGAGAGAAACACCTGACATTTTACTGAAACACAACAGAGAACTCCAGCAAATCTGATGAGCTATGAAAGAGAAACATCTAAGCAATGACATGTTTATATCAGCAAGCTGCTCTGCTGTTAAGTGATGTCATTTCCATTTCACATGGTAACAACGTGACTTCCTGTGTGTGTTTTTTTCTTTTACTTTTATAAAGAAACAATTATGGTAACAGTTTACAAGAAGTTACCCTTTATAAAGCATTTATAAATGTGTTAATTAATGATTAATAAGTCATTTACAAATGCATTATGAAGCAGTTATGACTGCATGAACTAAAAGAGGGATTCTAATGAAATACCTGTCAAATAGTGAGCCACGTTTAACTCACATGTTATAAATGCTTAATAAATGTAGTTATTCGTTATTTATTGGACTGGAAACAGATTGATTATTATCTTGATGTTGTTTGTAATATAGTCTGTCAGACTGGACACTGAAGGGTGTTTTTCTTATACCTGCTCACTATCTGGCAGACCTTTCGTTAGAATCCCCCTTTTTATTCATGCAGTTATAACTGCTTTATAATGCATTTGTAATCTATAAAAAAACATTTATAAATGTTTCATAAAGGGTACGTTAATGTAAAGTGTTACCCCAATTCTAAATGTTCATGCTAACTTCATGCTGTATATCTGGTTTGAGATCTGTATTCATTCTGTAGATCAGAATGAGTAAAGATGACACACTCTGTGACAAAACAGCTTGTCATGTTGACCTTACACTTGACGTCATGTCTGTGTTCCTTCAGCATGTGATTGTATTTGATGTAGAGGAAGACATGTGACCGAAGCTCTCAGGACGGCTCTCTCAATCTCTCTCTTGCCTTTCATTCAACAGCTTAATCCAAATAGGATTCTATTCACTCCTGCTTCACATCTCATATACACAATAGAGGAAACACAGCGAGAGAAAAGAGAGCTGACAGAGAGAGAGAGAGAGAGAGAGAGAGAGAGAGAAGCTGATCTGTCTCCTATCTCTCAGGGTTTGTGAGATGTACAGGATACAGATATCTGACAGATATGACCAACATCTTTTTCAATATGACCTCTCTAACACATCATGTAGGATGAACCATTTCTTGGGTTACCAATTGACATTTCACTAATTCCTGGACTGCCGGGCTTCTGTTTATTTCTTTTACAGATTTTCCTTGTGTGATGTAAAAAAAAAATAGAAAAAGACCATAAAGGGAATTTTACAGGGAAAAACTATTATTTTACAGTTTATTTCTGGTGGCCCAGCTGCCAGAAAATTTCTTTTTTACCAGGAGTTTTTTCCAGTTAATTTGTGTAATACGGTCAATAACAGTAAAATAAAAAATGCCTCAATTTACAAGAAAAACGGGAAAATGAACTATATATCCTTGTATCCTGTAATTTTCCAGGAAAAACGAATTTAACGGTTTGTTTATGTCACTCCAGCTGATATGTTATCTGTACATATCTGTTATGTGGCTGGTTTGCCAAAGTTCTTCTGGGAAATAGAGAGTCACCGATGGTGTTTGAAAACTTCCAGAATTGAGCCTCATTTATTATCCGGGTTAAGGGACAGAAGATTTAAACGCTTTTATTTATCACGCTTTCAGATGCAGCTCCGGTTCAGATATCGTGACAGAAACTCTACGCTTTGAGACTGCAGACAGATGAGCTGAAACACATTTTGTTTGCTATTTTTGAGCCGTTTCTTCAGAACCTTGAAGTGTTTCCGACGTTGTGAAGTCGACTGAGCCCCCAGCTGTGTGCGAGTATGCGTTAAAGCCTGCGGTAAGACCCCAGCTGCGCATGTGTGTGTGTGTGTTTCAGCCTGCGGTAAAACCATTGGCTCAAAGAAGATAATGACTTGAGCCGCCGTCTCAACAGATCTCTGGCAAGAAAAAGAGACTGTGTGTGTGTGTTTGTGTGTGTGTGTGTGTGTGTGTGTGTGTGTGTGTGTGTGTGTGTGTGAGAAAGACTTTGATATTTGCTCAGGTTGAAAAGTGATGAAACTACAGCAACACACACACACACACACACACACACACACACACACACATGTATGTTTTATTATCTCCGTGGGGACAGTCCATAGGTGTAATGAGTTGTATACTGTACAAACTGTATATTCTATCCCCTAAACCTAAAGATCGTAGAAAACTTTTACCTTTTCAAAGATTATCGTTCCGTACAATTTAGAAGTTTGGTGCCTCAGTTTTGGTCCCCACGGTGACACGGGTCCCCATGAGTTGGTGTATCCAAGTCCACACACACAGAGATGAAGATATCTGTGGCAGCTCTGTGGTCCTGCATTTCTCAGAAGCATCAATTAATGTTGTGCTGATGCAGGTGACATATTCACAGGTCTACATGACACGCTGGCACAGCCAGTGAGAGTGAGGAAGACAGCAGAATGAGAGAGACACACACAGAGAGAGAGACAGAAATCACAGATGAGATCTCTTTAAAATCATCATAGAAATCATTGAGAACAATTGCTTGAGTCTCAGATATTTCACCTGAGAAAGAAAACCTGAAATCTCTCAAACGTTTCAACAACGTCTCATACTGAGCTCGGATCTCTGAAGAAATCTCATGAAAGTGATGGACATAAAGTGTGACATCTGAGCAATAACACGCTCCTCTGGGTTTTTACAGTATCCCTTTTTTAACCTTAAAGGTTTGGATGGAAACACCAACATGCACATCAAATCTGAAATTAAGGTAGATTAAGAGGAAGATTATTTCTTCATGTGACCTCAATCATCGATAATTCTCTCAGAGAGCGAGTCAAAGTCAGTCGTTTTAAAATGACATCCCAGATGTTTGTGTCAACATTTTGTATACACGCACAACATCAAATCACAACAGCTTCCAGCAATCGATACAACTTCCGTTTAAGACTCATTGTAATACAGTATAACACAGTTAATAGCCAATCACTCCTTTTTCTCCTTTTTCTATAAGCCTCATTAACTGTTGTTAGATTTACGATTGAAACGAGAAAACATCAAAATATTCTTAAGTAAAACAATCATTGGGAGAACGAGACTGTCTTTTATATTTCTGCTTATTTGATTGAAAAATCATGCACTGTATACGTTTTTGCTGTAGCCATGCCGCTAGTTTCCAGTAATTTACTGTAGACTTTGCGTCTACACTGTAAAAAATGTCTGTAGAAATTACATTTACATTTATGTAATTTACTGGCAACAGTTTGTTCAAAGATAAATGATCATAACATGTTATGCTTACAGAAAAAAGTTAAAAACAACAGCCTCATGCAAAGCATTCTGGGAACCAAAATAAGAAAAGAAACAGAAAAAGGTTTATGTGGATTTCTGGTTCCCAAAATGCTCTGCCTTAATATTTTTCTCTAACGATAAAGACTTGTTAATATTTAATGATCATGTAAATTTGAACAAACTGTTGCCAATAAATTACATAAATATAAATCTACAGTAAGTTAAAGTGTTTGCATTGTAGACGCAATCCCAGTACTGTACACTGTTTACACTGTACATATGAAATGAGCATTTCTGACGTCACCAACTGCAGTCCTGGTCTGACACGATAGTAAAATAATATACATCTGTAGTACGCATAACTTTTCTTTTCTGTTTTAGCACATTGTTGTTGTAAAACATATATACAATCTAAGTTTACTTTGACCATGTGGTGTGTTTCAGTCCGTTTGTTTGTGTAAGTGTTAAAGTGTTGATTCACTTGTACAGATGTCAGGAGAACCTCCAGGTTTCCCGCAGTACAGACGGATCGTGAGGCTCGCGAGCGCTCTCAGTCGATTTCCGCCGGCTGGTTTGTCAGGAGGGGCATTTGTCAACGCCTGTATCGATTTAACACTGTGCTGCAGATTGGCTGGAGGTTCGCTGACATAAATCAGGCCGCAAATCACACGGGCCGTTCCAATCTGTCCAACGGAGGAGCCAGAGGTCAAATATTAGCCAGAGATCAAGACCGAACCCGAAGAACCGCAACATCTCCGTCAGCATCACATCAGCATTTAATAAGCCGACTTTAAAAGAGCTCTGCTGAATTCTTGCAAATGTGAAGGAGGAATCTCTGGGGAGCCTTTTTGTTAATTATTCTAATTAGATAATGAATATTTTAATTATTTTACGTGTCTCGGTGACCTTCAGAAGTGAGAGAAGCGTGTGTGTGTCATGTTTGATTTCGACACACGGAAAGAGTTTGAATGTGTGACCTTCAGCAGACCTCACTGTCCTGTAGGAAAACTGGAAAGCTGCATAAATAATCTCAGTTATGCTTCAAAAATGATTTGTTAGTTCTACTGAAGTGAATCTCGACACACTACATCGTGTTGTTTATGGTGTACAGCAACCGTGTGAGACGTCACAAAAGATTTCATGTTTCAAGATTCTGTGAAGGTTATCAATGTTTTGTGAAGGGCGAAGAAAATATTGCTGTTTTCTGTCTGTGAACTTATTTGACTTGTTTTATTGTGTCTGTCCGTCTACACAGCTGCATTCTGCATTTATCAAAGCTTTTATTATTTGTATTTATTTGTGGTTACTTTCAAAAGTGATAAATGAAGTAAGAGCAACAATGAAAGATTTCAGATGTGAAGAATGAGTCCTGTGTGAATGGATGATAATGACAGTCCATGATAATGAGCTCTCAAACTTTAAATCAGTGCATGTTTGCTTTTTAAATATTGATTTTCAAATCGATGTGAAATGTTACGTCTTGGGAGACCAGAACAAAACACAACAGATCAGAGCATTCCTATTGTTTTTAATCACTGTGTTGATGTAGCCGGTCCCACTCGCCCCGCTCTGCCCGGGCTTCGAACCGACGTCGAGCGCTCTAACAAGGAGGCTAAAGACCGCAGTCTCTGGCTTCTGTTGGTCGAGGAGTGAGGTTTACACACTGCACAGCTCTTCACTAGCTTGCACCCGTTACATTGACATAAACTTCACCTTAATTACATAATATTTCATATTTATATGAAATGCTCACCCACACACATTCTATCTGAGGTTGTTGTAAAAAGAATTACGTATTAATTTATGAGTCAATGAAGAACGAGTAAAGCCTAGGTCAAACCAATAAAATAACCTTTATAAATCAGACACACAAAGAGAGAGAGAGAGAGAGAGAGAGAGAGAGATCAGCGGTCCGGTGTGTGTTGTTCTTATTGATCCAGTAATATGATGATGGATTTGGTTTGGGATTGACTCTGATTTGGTTTCGTGTAAGGTTTTGTGACCTTAAGAAAGACAAAACGCTGATTTCTTCATCACACACACACACGATGAATTGAAGTACACAGAAATGGAAACGCCAAAAGTGTGAACGTCAGTGCCTCACACATCAACGGTGCAGGACAAATTTCCAAACGTTAAAAAATAAATACGACTTCAAGCAGTGTCAATCACACTGCCTCGGATTTTTCGTCAGACATAAAATAATTTGGACTGGGTTCCATTTTCTGTGTTTTTCACATCGGTAAGCATTTCGAGAGGCTTTTTGACAATTCAGAGACACCGTACAAACCAGCGCCAAATACAAAAATACGCTTACGAACATTTTGGACTGTATGTGCAATGAGTCAGAAGATGATATTATTTATTAGAAGGACCTGGCTTGTTCTATAAACACCATGCACTGTGCTGTGTTTGACCTTTTCTGTGATTTTCAGTTTTTCTGTGGAACAATGCGCATTGTGAAGAGCGCTATATAAATAATATTGAACTGAATTGAATGACTGTTATGTTCAGTATAACAGCTCCACGGTATCTCTGCGCTTGTCTTTTTGCTAAACTTAACTCAACTGAATGAGCAACACTAGAATTATATTTCTGCAAAACAACATCCTCAGACATCCGTCTGTATACACAACTGAAGACTAAACCCGATGATCATTCAGCAAAACAAAGGTTTCTGTCACGACAGCGCTGTCATCAAACGTTTATATGCACCTGAAGACTGAAGAATCCGGAAAATGTTGAAGATTGTATTTCCTAAAACTTATTTATCCATACGTTATTTAGACACATCAAATGATTTATTTTGCTGTTATAGCACATGAAAGATGAACAAAAATCTAAATTGCTAAAAATGGCCTTTATTCTCTTTATCAAAATATCATTTGTTGTTGTTTTTCTTGGGTAACAAATAGGAGTGTGTAGTGACACTCATCATTTCTTCAATATGTTATCTGCTTTCTTTTTGTTGATTAGACTGTGTTTATTTGTGTACAGAGAGATACAAGCAACTAACACGTGTGGCATAACCTCGCATAAAGCACAGGCACACACACACACGCACACAGCACACACACACGCACACACACACGCACACACGCACACGGACACGCACACACGCACACGGACACGCACACACACGCACACACACACACAGACACAAACACACACAGGCATGATGTTGGTGAAGGTTATCTGTAAAGGAGCGGCTGTCTCTCTCAGTTTGTGCTGTTGTTCGTCTGAGCGTCTGACTTGTAATGAAAGTTGGATAGGAGCATGTGAGGCGTCTCTATCACAGTCTCTCCTGTCACACACATTAAACTCAACATGAAGACAAACGAGACCCAATAAACACAGTCTGAAAGCAGGACTTGTCCTATAACGCTTCTGCTTCCATCCCAAATGAAAAGTCGCTGAAGTGCATCATGGGTATCTGCTTTACAAACCGTTGCATGATGGATGAACGTGTCGTTTCAGTCCATCATAATCTATCAAACATTTGTAATAAAATTATTTGAGTTGATGGACAAAATATTGATTAGAAATATTTTATTGGCTAATTTGTGACTAATACAAAGCATCTTCAAGAAACATATTGTGACCTGTCAGCTTTAAGATAATGTTCAAGCAAGATTGACATTAAATTAGTTTTTTTAATTAGACAAACTTACTGTAATGTCATGTGTTATTAAAAAGATATGATTAAATTAAATATTATTACACTGCAGGGGTCAAGATAAAAAGTATGTTCTCAGTTTCAGCAAGGAATATATCACGACTGACCAGAATCCATTATTCTAGAAAGCTGCGCAATAATAAAATATAATATTATATTAGTATGTTATTATATTACAAAGTAATATTACAGTATATAAGTATTACAAACCAGGTGTTGTTGCGATTTTTCATTTAAAGCAGTTTCAAGAAAAAAAATGAAATTTAAGATCCTTATCCAAATATAAACACACATTTATATAAAAATGAGCCTGTCCTCCAAAAATGAGCCTATAGGTGGTTTGTGCAAGCAGGTGTTTATGATTTATAGTTATATTTAAAGTTAAGCGTCCTCTAGCTGTTCCCAGTTTAGTTTGGCGTTTTCCCCTCTGACTGGCGCTACCACTCAAAAAGTGTTTGTTTATATCTATTTTATGTTTTACGTGAAATATATACAGTATAACTCATGCAAACAAACGCAAGTTGATATAAAACACATTCTTGAGTGTCACTGTGTGATAGACCGGATAGAAATGTATGGGGTGCTGTCATGCAGTTGTTCTCAGTGGATATTAATGCATCGCTGTACGGTAACTAGGGTGTGGTGAGTGGTTGCTATGCGTTGTGAGTGGTTTCTTATGGAAACGGATGAATGATGTTTGTGAGTGACACTGTGGATGTGACTTCAGTTCTGTTCTTCTTTTCAAATCTGATCACAGAGAAATTCAACAGCACGTCTCTCTTAATGCCATCACATGATTCAACACCTCACTCCAGTGTAGAGAGAGAACAGGACTACATTACTAAACAACAATAAGAGTGATGCGTGTGCGTGTGTGTACGTGTGTGTGTGCACGTGCGTGTTTCATATTCATGCAAATCAAGTTTTTGTTAAAGACAAACGTCAGTGTGTGTGATGAACTCAAATATGACATCATACAACATAATACAAAACAAAGGGAAAAGTTACAAAAAACTAACAAAGCATCTATTTAAAACAATGTCTTTTTCAGAATGATCATGACAAAAATGTGGATGTTTCTTATATAACCTATTGCATTTACAGTCCTCAAAAAAATAAAAAATAAAGGTCTGTTTCTGAAAAAAAGTCTGTTCTGTATTACGTAATTTCCCTCAGAAACACACACACATTTTTACAGACACACAGTTGTCATGATGTCTGTGAGAAAGTATAATTCATGACATCATCAACATCCAGATACACACATGACCGCCCAGAGAGAGAGAGAGAGAGAGAGATGTGTGTTGGTAAAGCGAGACTGACTCTCAGAGGACGAACAGCAGCTCTCTCACCAGCGTCTCTTTTTGCCTCCCGGCCTGGAACTAATTGGTGTGAGATGAAGTTTCTGTAGGTATTATGAGCTCGTCAGCGCCGGGAGAACGGCAGAAAGAAAGATTATGTAGGTGTTAAAGAATTAAAAACACAACTTTACACTGATTTACATTCTGAGCTGTATTACGCTACACGTTATATTCCATAGATCATATAATCCATTCATTCATAAAGCCGCGTGCTAAAATGACATCCCAACACAGGATTTGATCAAACAACACTGTGATTCTGCGTCCTTTAACACGTGTTCATATGTGTATCAGTGATTAGTTCTTTATGTAGAAGTGAAAAGTCATTCCTAATAAAAGAAAACAAAAACAATATCGAGTCGTTCTCCAGTGATTGATCCATAAGATTCATCATGTTTTGGTGAGGGAATAGTTTGCTCGTGTTGATCAATAAATATTGACCTTGTCTTCACTTCAGTCTCATAATTGCCGTCATATATCGGCGTTTGCTTTACTGATGAGGAAAGTTCAAACTTAACCAGCGTGTGACACATTGAGCATCTGTGACCGAGAGAACTGCAGTAGCTGTTTTAATCCTCATTATTATTATTGAATATATACAGTATATATGACTCTTACATCATAATTTCACATCATAGATGTGTTCCGGTGACCCTGAGGTGCACGTCGCATCAAAAACAATACAGCAAAGGCATGAAGGGACATTTATTCAGACCTTTTTCCTTTTGAACTGAATATGATGTTTGTCTCGTTTTTAAATCAGGAACGAATCTGTGGCTGTAGGATCCAATTTGTTTGCACAGTCTGAAACGTAATGTCTCTATCAGGACAGAAGAGTGTTGTTTGATTCTCTCTCTCGAAACAAACATTTGGACACCCTGTCATTACATTGATGCTGTGTTGTCCACGCTGAGAGTTTTTGCTCAGTCAGTCAGACACAAGCTTGAGGATTTGACTCAAAGATCGAATGAATGACCTTCAGAGAGCCAAGAGTCTCAAACCAATCAACAGCTCGGCTGTCCGGTCATGTGACCACAAGTCTGACTTCACGGCAGACGCACCCAAGCACCTGTCACATGACAGCTTTTGTTCAGTAGTCTATGATTTCATTTTGAAACTGAAAATGTTGTAATAACATTGAAAATCACTTTTACAAGATTGAACTTCTTCATGCTCTCTGATAAAATGCATTTTCACAATATCAAATTCATACACTAGAGTATATTTATATATATACATTTATTTATTTAAAGTTACAGTTGTCATGTGAAGTCATTCTGCATATTTCAACATTTCACAGCATCACATTTAAGACGTCGTAAGGATAAACTCAGGGGCGGACTGACCCGTAGAACATTCTGTCAAAGTCTAGAACGTGAACCGGCCTACCGCTGGTGACAGGAGCGGACTGGCCATCTGGAGTACCGGAACCGCTAACATATGGGGCCTATGTAAACACGAATGCCCGCAAGGCGAAGGCAAAAGCGAGTCGGACACGTATGCAGTCTGCTCCTGGATAAACTCATGATGTGGTTTTGTTGTTCAAATATTCTTTACACATAAACATCCGAAGGAAAGTTAAGCAGATGAAACAGGTTTGAGGCCGAGGTTCTTTTTTCAGGACATTGATAGTTTTGTGTTGTGCGATATGAAGATAAAATCCATACGCGTGGCGTCCGGTAAGCTTTTAAAGGGAAGCGACAGAAATGAGCAGTGGACGTGATGTATTGATTCATGCAGGACCGTGGTCAGACGCTCTCTCTCTCTTCTGTTACACTCATCCGTCTCATTGCTTTTTCCGCCTTTATCTTACCCAAGAAGTAGCCTACGTTCTTATCATCGAATCAAGTTTCACGTCATCAACATCAGCAGATCAGTGGAAATCTTATATCGGCTGTCATGTTACATCACTTTCATCTTCTGTTCATTGTATTTTGCAGTCCTTTTGTGTAATAAACATTCAATCTGAATAAGCCAAATTCATACAATACTACTACTGCTTATCATATTTATGTGTAAGGGATAATCCACAGCTAGCCGTGCGTTAATGGGTTATAATGCACGACGTGGAGACCAAGAACCACCCGATGCGAAGCGTTCAAATCCTTTTTAGTTTATTAGTCGGTGGAGAAAATATTCATCCCTAAATAATACAAATAGAAAATTTTCCCACCGATTACGGCACTTAGAGCTCTGAGAAGATCTCATTTATCCAGCGATCTCATAACGTTTGCGTTTAATGCCACACTGGCATATATTTCCATATAAAATAACTTGTACAGAATTGTTTTTGCCCTATCTTGAAACATTCTTTTTGAAATATATTTGACGACACATATTACAGAACATCAGAGGTATGATTCTCCTCACGAGAGAGATGTGTGTGTGTGTGTGTGTGTGTGTGTGTGTGTGTGTTAAAGGTCACTGTCAGGTCGAGACTGAACGCAGCCTTTGAAAATCGACCTTTAGCAGCAGAAAGACTTTCATACAAACATCAGTGTCTCACTTTTGCTCACGCCGTCTCACTCCATGACATTTTAAACACATCCAGATTTGAGAAATCCTCACTGTGTTGCATGTGAATAAAGCGTCAGTATTCCTCATCTGTATTCGTAGAAATACATTCATGGATAAAGAGTGTGTGTAACGTACAGTATTAGCATACAGACGTCTCATAAAGTGGATAAAGAACTTCAGAAGTCATAGTTTCATGAATACTGTCAGGTTTATTGAGCATTTATAATAAACTAGTATGTTGGTATTGTATTGAAAACAGATCTCTTTGACTCTATATTCAGAATGTTTTACAGTTAAAGCGCTCAAAACATGAGCCAACATCTCAATAATGACCCACAGTACTAAGTGGAAAAATGGTTTTACCGGTTCTTAATGTCCATAAATGTGACTATGTATGTTGTTATATTATGTTGGTTTGTCAGTTAAATGACAAGCGTTGTTATTCTAGAACAGTTTGGATTGTGCTAATAAAGTAAGAAAGAAACACTACAATCAAAGATTCTCAAAACTGATAACAGACAGACACATATTTCATCAGATTTGTACACTTGGGTTATTTTCAACTCAGCATTGGGTCAAAAGGTTCAAACCCAACAGTTGAGTTGAAAAATAGTTTAAGTCCTAAATGCTGATTAGTTTGACTCCATTGCTGCACTGTCAACATTTTTGCTTTAGTTAAGAAGCTAGTTGCTAGTAGCTAGCAATTTACTGTAGATTTATATTAATGTCATCTTTGGCAAAGTTTGTTCAAAGAAAAATGAACAATAAACATTAACAAGTCATTATCTTTTTTTAAAAATCGATAAAATAACAGCCTCGTGCAAAGCATTCTGGGAACCAAAAATCCACTTAAACCCTTTTCTGTTTTTTTCTAATTTTGGTTCCCAGAATGCTTTGCACGAGGCTGTTAATATATAGTTTCTTTCTGTAAGGATGGATAATGTTTATTGTTTAATGATCATTTATTTTTTAACAAACTTTTGCCAGTTATACTGTAATTTCTGTAATAATTTTTTAACAATACCGTAATACATTTTTTAAATTGTGGGTCAAAATATAAACATTTCTGCTTTTTTTAACCCAACTGTTGGGTTTGTCCCTTTTTCACCCAACGCTGGGTCGAAAATAACCCAACCTTCTTAAATGTTGGCTGTTGTTGGTTGGTTCTCAGAAAACACAAGAGTTCTTCACGTTTTCGCTCTACACACAACAAGACACAACATCTCTAACAGCGCTCATAGTGTTCACATACAGTATTTATGTCAGGTATGATAAGGTCTTGTTATCAGAAGAACTTTTGCCAAACACCTCCTCGCCTGTGTGTGTGTGTCATGATTCCGCTATCATGTCATGTTTATTCTTGGTCTTGCAGCGGAGTCATGGCATAGCCTTAGGTTTTGTGTGAGAAAGACATGGCTTTGTTTTGATTCTGACATGCCATGTGCTTTCTCGTGTCTCGTCAGTGTTTCCCGCCCTTTTGTCTCGTTAGCCTTACCATTAGTGTTTCATTACCTTCACCTGCCCCTTAGTAATTATCCTGTGTTTGTTCCCCTATTTAATGCCCTCTTGTCTATTGTCTTGTGCTCGTTCGTTGTACTTGTATGCCTGTATTTGTTACACCGTACTAGTAGCAGTGTGACTTTCCTAGAAGCCTTGTCGTGTATAGTACTTAAGTTTATTCTAGTCTTTGTGAGTGTCTGTTTAGTCTTAGTGTTTTATAGTTGAGTTCTAGTTGAGTGTTTAGCTTTCAGTTTATGGTCTCAGTTATTGTGTACTGTCTTTTACCCCCTCGTGGGCTTTTGTTTTCTGTTTTATATATATTAAAGTCTTGTAAACCCCTTCATCTCCGTTTTTGCTGCCTGCACTTGGGTTCTTCCTTCCACGATCCGTGACAGAACGAACGAGCCAGAACCGAACCCAGCAGGCAGCCAACATGGATAGTTCAGCATCGTTCCTGCGATCTCGCCTTGCCCACTTGCTGTTTGGGTTCCGTCAGGGGGATCATGGGACGCGGGAGTTCGCCAGGGCATTTTCTTCGGTGGCGAGGGATACGGAGTTCGGTGATGCGGAATTAAAGGTCATCTTTGATGGCTGCCTCACCAACCGTCTCACGCCATCGGAGAAGAGGTTGCTTAAGCCCCTGGGGTTCGATGATATGGTCAGGTTCGTGATCAACCGGGACGAGGCCAGCGTTCCAATCGGGGTACCCGCCCCATTGGCTAGCATCCCGGAGGATTGCGCCCTGACTGTAGCCGCCCCGGGGGACTCAGCTCCGCCCAGCTCGAGCTCCGCGGCTCATGTTCCGCCCTGCTGGATCCGCGGCGAGTGGGGGAGGGGAGATTCGGGGACGATGTCCGCTGACTCCTCGGGTCGTGTCCTGCAGGTTGGGGTTCTGGGCATCCCCACACCCTCCGCTCCACCACCTTCAGCCTCCCCACCCGTAGTCAGCCTGGGTGGCAAACGGGGAAGGCGTGAATCCTGGGGGTCCTCTTCGGAGGCCTCCAATCCGGAGCCAGACCTGCCCTTCGTCTCCTTCCTTCAGCCAACCACCGGACGGGTGGCCCGTTCGAGAAGGAAGAGGCAAAAGATGAGGGCACGGAAGCAAGCCCAGATGGCGCTGCAGCCCGTGTACAGTGCCCAGTCCAATCCTGCCCAGACGTCAAGTCCGGTGGTCCCGTCAAGTCCGGTGGTCCCGTCAAGTCCGGTGGTCCCGTCAAGTCCGGTGGTCCCGTCAAGTCCGGTGGTCCCGTCAAGTCCGGTGGTCCCGTCAAGTCCGGTGGTCCCGTCAAGTCCGGTGGTCCCGTCAAGTCCGGTGGTCCCGTCAAGTCCGGTGGTCCCGTCAAGTCCGGTGGTCCCGTCAAGTCCGGTGGTCCCGTCAAGTCCGGTGGTCCCGTCAAGTCCGGTGGTCCCGTCAAGTCCGGTGGTCCCGTCAAGTCCGGTGGTCCCGTCAAGTCCGGTGGTCCCGTCAAGTCCGGTGGTCCCGTCAAGTCCGGTGGTCCCGTCAAGTCCGGTGGTCCCGTCAAGTCCGGTGGTCCCAAGTCCACCCACCCCCAGGTCAAGTCCTGCCCTGCCGGCCTTCCAGCCGGCGTCAAGTCCTGCCCTGCCGGCCTTCCAGCCGGCGTCAAGTCCTGCCCTGCCGGCCTTCCAGCCGGCGTCAAGTCCTGCCCTGCCGGCCCTCCAGCCGGCGTCAAGTCCTGCCCTGCCGGCCCTCCAGCCGGCGTCAAGTCCTGCCCTGCCGGCCCTCCAGCCGGCGTCAAGTCCTGCCCTGCCGGCCCTCCAGCCGGCGTCAAGTCCTGCCCTGCCGGCCTTCCAGCCGGCGTCAAGTCCTGCCCTGCCGGCCTTCCAGCCGGCGTCAAGTCCTGCCCTGCCGGCCTTCCAGCCGGCGTCAAGTCCCTGCCCTGCCGGCCTTCCAGCCGGCGTCAAGTCCTGCCCTGCCGGCCTTCCAGCCGGCGTCAAGTCCTGCCCTGCCGGCCTTCCAGCCGGCGTCAAGTCCTGCCCTGCCGGCCTTCCAGCCGGCGTCATGTCCTGCCCTGCCGGCCTTCCAGCCGGCGTCATGTCCTGCCCTGCCTGGGACTTCGCGCTCTCGAGCGCCGCCCCCCAGGGTGTCCCCTAAGTCTCCGGGGACTCCTCGCTCTCGAGCGCCAGGGACAAGAACTGTTCCCCCATGTCCCACACACTTTGGACTTCCTCCCATGGACTCTTTTGTTCCCCCCATGAACTCAGTTGTTCCCCCTCCCCCCTCCCTTGTTTGTTATTTTTATTGTGTCACCCCAACCCCTTTGTGATTTATGCTTGTCTGCCATTGATTTTGTTTACAATGTTTTGCCTTGTCTTGTCATTGTCCCAGTCTGCCCTGTCTTGTCAGTCTACCCCTTGATGAACACCTGGAGGTGTTCATTTAAGGGGGGCTTATGTCATGATTCCGCTATCATGTCATGTTTATTCTTGGTCTTGCAGCGGAGTCATGGCATAGCCTTAGGTTTTGTGTGAGAAAGACATGGCTTTGTTTTGATTCTGACATGCCATGTGCTTTCTCGTGTCTCGTCAGTGTTTCCCGCCCTTTTGTCTCGTTAGCCTTACCATTAGTGTTTCATTACCTTCACCTGCCCCTTAGTAATTATCCTGTGTTTGTTCCCCTATTTAATGCCCTCTTGTCTATTGTCTTGTGCTCGTTCGTTGTACTTGTATGCCTGTATTTGTTACACCGTACTAGTAGCAGTGTGACTTTCCTAGAAGCCTTGTCGTGTATAGTACTTAAGTTTATTCTAGTCTTTGTGAGTGTCTGTTTAGTCTTAGTGTTTTATAGTTGAGTTCTAGTTGAGTGTTTAGCTTTCAGTTTATGGTCTCAGTTATTGTGTACTGTCTTTTACCCCCTCGTGGGCTTTTGTTTTCTGTTTTATATATATTAAAGTCTTGTAAACCCCTTCATCTCCGTTTTTGCTGCCTGCACTTGGGTTCTTCCTTCCACGATCCGTGACAGGGGGGGGGAGGCGGCCCCCCCCCCCCCCCCCCCCCCTGGCGGGGGGGGGGGGGGGGGGTCTCCCCCCCCCCCCCCCCCCCCCCCCCCAAATATCCCCCCCCCCCCCCCCCCCCCCCCCCCCCCCCCCCCCCCCCCCCAAATTTTTTGCCCTTTTTACCCCCCCTCCCCCCCCCCGCCCCCCCCGGGTGCCCCCCAATGTGGTTTTCCCGTTCCTTTTTTTTTTTTTTTTTATAAAGGCCGGTTTGCCCCGGTTTTGGTTTTTTTGCCCTGTAGAGAAACACCACAGATGAGTTTACGGTAACTCGGTTGAGTCAGTGTGTTAAAGACACATTTTCTCTTATCCATTGACATTTAAGAGGTGATTGAGCTCTTGTGACAGCACAAATGCTTTCTGAAGCCTTCTAAACCAGGGGTTTCAAACGTTTCATGCCAAGGACCTGTGAGAAACCACTTATATGCTATTGCTTCATCTGTTGATGTTTTTTCTTTCATACGGTTGATATTTGATGGACTTCTCATATGTTGCTCAACGATGTTTCTCATAATGTCACTCCGGAGAAAAATGAGAGTGAGATTGTGTGAACACATGAATCTGAGTCTGGAGGTGTAAATGAATGTCGACTGTGGAGGTGAAATCATCTAGATTTGATGAGAAATGTTTGAGTTCAGATTGAGATCTTCAATAATATTGACTTTGGGAATCATTTCAAGGCATCTCATTTGTGATTTTTGTGACTGTGTGCCATAGTGATGTCACTTCCTGTGATTCATTCGGCCTCAGAAGTGAATGATCATTTAGCAGATGTTGTTAAATGGGTATCATGCAGCCGTGGGTCCGGTTCAAGGGCACAGTGGTGATAGTTCGTAAATCAAACCCTGAGCATCTGTTTATATATGAGCAAAACCTGCAAATGACTGAAGCGTGTGCGTGTGTGTCACTGACATTCAGTATGTGTGTGTTTGTGTCAGACTGTCTATAAACCCAGCACGCTCACCAGCTTTGCACAAACCCTTTTAAAGAGGTCCGATATAACCCTCCATCATTCCACACACCATATTGAAAAGAAGAAATATACACGTGAAGCTCCGAGTTTATACTACAAGGCTCTTCTGCCATAGAAAATGATAGAGTTATTTCATCCGGGAAAAATTCGATCACACCCAACCAGTTAAAAACGCAACGTCTACTTGTTATAAACAAGACGTAAAGCATGGGACACAAATCTCGTTTGAAATGAATCAGCAGATCGTGTGTGACTCATTTTCTGAAAGAGTGACTCGGCGATAAATTCATTTCACAGAAAGTGTCGTTTGTTTAAAGCAGCATGTTCTGGTATATTTTTAGCGTGTAATGAAATACATTATTTGTGTGTTAACTGTGTGTGTGTGTGTTTGACGCAGGGGGTTAATGAGAGGCGCTCTGGTGACATTACACCGCGGGACACAACGCCTGCGGAGGAAACCACTGGAAACACACAAACACATCCACTTTAACACAGCGTGAAAGCACTTTAACCTTTTAGCTTTTAATAACACAGAGACGGTGTTAGCAAAGGTTAGCATTACTAATGTTCAGCGGTCACACTGACGTCCAGTGGACGATACCAGACGATATACCTCTAATGCTGAATGTCAACCTTAAACGTGAAGTTTGTTTTTATTTGATGTGTTGTAGTGAGTGTAACACCGATATGGTTAAAACATGTCTACTTCATCATTCACATACAGTATGGACACTTTCAGTGGCAACAACGTCAACAAACTTTAAGTGGCCCAAATGGTTAACCTTCCGGTACACCCCCACAAGGAGCTTATGACTGTTAAGTAGTTTGAACATAATTGAACACAACTAATAAACAATAAAATATCAATATAATTTAATATGAATTGAATATAAAATGAGTTGTTAAGCCAAACACAGGCGCATTAAGCCATCTATAGGCCATTAATAGAACATCACGCAAAGTAAATTTGAGTGAAAAAATTTACTCTGTATTTTTTGTCTTTTTTTCGGTGCAAATATCTACATTTTAAAATCAAGATAATTGTTTTCAGGAAAAATATCCCCCAATGGAGTAAAAAATTACTTGAATTATCTACTTGAAGAGAATGTACTCGAGTTGTTCCAAATGTGTATAAATGTCTTTGTTTATAAGCATTCTACCAGATATCTTTCTCTGTGTTCATGAGAACAGACAGATCTCATTGACTACCATAAGAAAGATTACAGTGTTGAGCCCTTTGCACATTGAGTCCGAAATTTGCTTCCGAAATTTCTGCACATTAAAAAATAACTGGAAGCATTCTTCCAAATATCTTTCCCTGTGTTCATCAGAACAAAGACATTTATACAGATTTGGAACAACTCGACGGTGAGTAAATGAAGACAGAGTTTTGTGTGAACTGATCTTTTATTAAAGATGTAAAACTTAATTCAAAGTTAATTTATTTGCATTCTTCACAGGATAGCATTCTGATTAGTTGACTCTTCTCTTATGCACAATTAGCACGCATGACCCTGCCGTTCCTATCGACTTTCCAAAACACTCACACTCCATTCCAGAAGTCCATACGACAAGACAGCAGTGAAACAGCTGGACGTGTGTGTAAACAGAAGCGGCGTAGCGGGAAAATCAAGCTGGCAGAACGTTCCGGTTTCTCTAAACTCCGAGCCCTCTCATTTTTCTTCCGAGCGATTGCTTGATTTCTCTCTTCCTAGGGACAAACTGCTTTTATTTATTTCCAGGGTGGTGATAAAATATCCATGGTGTTCGCCGCCGGCCCGGTCGCCAGCAGTGGAGTTGAAATTAGAAATCTATAATTCAGTTCACACTACAGACGACGGCCGTCACACTCAATGTTCAGAGAGGAGAGACGCTTCGTCTCCAACGAGCACCGCATGAAATTCTCATCAGCAAAGCGGCGAATGTGAGCACCTGAGGGTGAAAATAAAAAATCATAATAACAAAACAGATAAAAGCACAATGTCCCACGGAGGAACTCGGCATTCAGACGGCACACAGCAAATCTTATGAGTTCCACGTCGCGGGACTAAAGTTGCAAATCGCACCCGATAATTACCGCTTTCACTCGGCTCGTTTTTGCAATTTGACGCGGCGTTTGCAATCCATTTGGGCTCATGGTTTTGAAAATTGTCACTACAACACTTCCCTCAGCGATTACGGCTCCTTCGGTTATTGAATTCTGCTGGCCAATATAACTGAATAGCTCTCAACCGTCTGGCGCGCCGATATTTTCACTTATTGCACGCGGACGGTAAAGGCTTCCTCTGAGGAGCAAATTAAGTATAAATGATCAGCGAGACGGTCTACTCGGATGAAAGGCCGTTTGCTAATAGAGATGCTGAATGATAGTCTCGACCGGGCCTGTGATGGATGCCGTGAAAGAATCATCCACGGACATGTGTGATAAATGAACAAAGACACGGTCCTAACATGGATAAAACACACGTCCGCTTACTCCAGTGAAACCATTTAAACGTCCAAGAGAAATGATCTGTGAGTTTATAGTGCGACCTCTGAGCAAAATCTGAGACGTTGTTCATGTAAGAAAACATCAGCAATCTCAGGAAAAGATCTGATTTCTGATTGTCTTTCCCGCTGTAAATGGGAATTTCTTGTAATATCGTAACATATCTTGGATGGTATCTTTTTCATTTTGTCACCTTCTGTTTGAACACTTTAATTGTCTCGGGGAAAGAGGCCGTTTTAATCTGATGTGGTTTGGATAATGAACTGCTAACACACACACAGTCAGTCAGGGTGTTGAGGGAGATGATATAATGACAGGTGTGATATACGCTGATCCATCTTTAATCGCCTCTCACACACTGTGAGAATTCCCACTGTGAGAAACACGTCCAAGCCAGATTCCAGAGCATTCATCTTAAAGTGGACCTACTCCACTCTCAGCGTGTGTGTGTGTGAGAGAGAGATCAATATGAAGGCAATCATTGAGTGTTTTTGAGGTGTAGCACTTCTGACCTTGAGTGGATAAACGCAATCTGTGAGCCGAGAGCAGATACATCAGCCGCAGCTCGTCCACAGTAAACCGTTTTCATCTGATGATGGAAACCAGGGTCAGTGTGTACTTTGGAAAAAAGGAAAGTATTCAAGTGAAAATATACATTGTTCATTCCTGCACGTTCCTAGTCTTGAGAATAAATGTATCCGTGGACATAAAGAACCTGCTTGTAATAAAACTAAATTCATCAATGAATATGGGGTAATCAAACAATGAGTAAGAGATATTCAAGTTATTGCTTGTGTGTTGCTGGTTAACTGTAATACTGTTGAAATAAATAAAAAACTGACTCCGTTGAGTGCATGCACTTTTAATGAATGCGCATTTTGATGCTTCAAGGATTTTTATATGCGATATTCTAAACTGCACATAAAAAGAAACAAACAGTATTTGTAATCACAATATACCCATATGCGGATATGAATTAAGTACGGGGATCTTTATTTATTATTATAGCAAACTTGAAAAAGGGGGAAATTATGTGTTCAGTTTTTGTGCAAGCAAATCGGCATGAATGAAGCGCGCAGATTGTCTGTCAACGGTAAATTTGACTTTTGACTTCAGGACTAATTTTCTATTTATTGATTTTTGGATTGTTGATCACAAATAATTACTTATAATAATGAGTAATTGTAAATTATTTTGTTGAGTTTTAACGTTTAAAATGTACAAAATGAATGTTGATCTTTTGAGACTATAACCAAATGGTTCAAGAGTGATTTGTTTCGGATGTTTACATAGCGTGCAGTTCCCTAATAAATATGTTTTTCATTTTCCTCACTATTATCCCTTTATATATCCCTAACTTTACTTATTGTTCCCCTTTACCTTCAGATATGTACTGTAGAGGTTTATTATTGTTACAATGTAAATCCTGTTTAATTATGCGGTACATTGCAGGCCGTAATCTAAAGCGTTACCAATTCTTTTAAATTACAACTTTCACTTTTCTTCTCTGAACATTCTGTATTTTAACACAACTAACTGCCCAATAAAGTCTCATTGACACATTACTGATTTATAACTGCGACATATTCTGACTAATCAGCACACCGCCTTTAAAGGACGGGATATCTAAACAGTGGATAACAGTGACAGGTTTTGGAAACGCTGTTTTGTGCTCATTTATTAACGTGTCGGACGCCGTACGGGGAATTGAATGTGCCGATGATGAATGATGAAAACGACTATTTAAAAATGACATTCCGTACCACAGTGATTATACATTTGTGTGATAATGACGTACAATACAAACCTTCAGCGGCTGATTTTCTCTTTATTTCATGTAAAGCGCTGTAAATCAGCACAACTGATAAGCAGTCATTTATCTCATTGTGTTTTGTCTTTGTGATTGACACTCATTAAAGTGAATCATTCTGAAGGAACGCTCATCACATCGCTGCTCATATCAGGGGCTTAAGTCTCATTGTATCTGTCACACACCATTCCAGAAGTCATTTGTAATTCATCAGCGTTCTGATGGCATGAAACAGTCTTTATCTCATGCTCTCATTCTTTGGCTGTCATGCAGGAAAACTGAAGCCAACGGCGCTCCCACACACCGGCCCGAATCCGCTCAGCATCCACGTAATGCTTTTAAACAAGAGGCGTCTAAAAATACCTCCTCTGTAAGATGAACCCAAGATGCTGCTGTGGGAATCAAGGCCTCGTGCCGTACGTCAAGAACTCGCTGAACAAAACTAACCCGAGTTATTATTACTTGCGTCACATTTGAGAGAACATGTTAACATGTGTTCACTGAAAACAAATTTAACCTTACGTCTGTGACATCTGACTTAAAATTAACACTTTACATGAAGGTACCCTTTATAAAGCATTTATAAATGTGTTCATTAATGATTAATAAGTCATTTAAAAATGCATTATGAAGCAGTTATAACTGAATGAATAAAAAGAGGGATTCTAATGAAATACCTTTCAAATAGTGAGCCATGTTTAACTCACATGTTATAAATGCTTAATAAATGTATTTATTCATCATTTATTTGACTGGAAAGCAGATTGATAATTATCTTGATGTTGTTTGTAATATAGTCTGTCAGACTGGAGACTGTAGGGTGTTTTTCTTATACCTGCTCACTATCTGGCAGACCTTTCGTTAGAATCCCCCTTTTTATTCATGCAGTTATAACTGCTTTATAATGCATTTGTAAATGACTTATTAATCATTAATGAACACATTTATAAATGCTTCATAAAGGGTATGTTAATGTAAAATGTTTTCAAAATGAGAATTACAGTTTCTATTGCAATTCAATAACAATATCAATTATGATCATTTATGTGTTCACCAGGTTCTTGGTATGACGGATGTGCTATTTGATTATTTTGGGATGTGTGGTGCTGTGAGGGAGATCTGTGAGAGTGAATGAAGACGGATGTTTCTCTGTTTCCATCTCCTGCACAACAACAATCTGAGAACTAGAGTTATCTAACACACACACACCTTTGGGCTCAAAATGGCTCTTAAAGGGACAGCGCACCTTCAAGCCATTTCAGACTGATTGACTTTCTTTCTTACTGTTCATCAGAATAGCCACGCTGCTCTTTTCCATTCATTCTAATATTTATTTTGTTGTTTTAACTCGTTGTTGGGTCAAATGTAGACTTACCTGTAGGCTTTTCCATATTTTGCACAACCACCTTGAATTTGAAAAAGCTTTCATTCAACCAAGATGCCATGTTTACTATAAAGTTCTTATGATGTTTGAATGGTGCTCAGTGAGAATGAACCTCGGCCCTTGTGACCTCATAGAGTCGACGGTAAGGTGCAGGACAACTAATGGCATCAGATGGAACTGCATTTCTGTTTGTTTGTGTTTACAGAACCAACACAACAACCAATGACATTTGGTCACAACATGAGCGAGAACCAATGAGATTTGATGTTATTGATGTGTTGAGAGATTTTGTTTGGGCTCTGTATACATGACATGGGTTGATCAATGACCGACTGACATTCTGTCTAAAACAGTTTTCTACAGTTTTCAAAAATATCCCTCAGAAAAAATTGTGATCAGCTAACAGATAGAATGACAATAGTTTGCAAAAAAATCGTTCTCGTGGAGCTGGGTGATGACCTTCAACCGCACAAGAACATCTAGAGTCATGTGCTGTGACGTGTCTCCTCCACAAACATTCGGTGAGCTTAAAACCTTTTTTTCGTGACGTCTGTTAAGAACACTGTTGCATTGCACAGCTCATGTTAGTGATTTGAACACATCTGTTCAAATGAAGTGTGTTCAAATCTCTTAAATCTGAATCACGTGCAACCAAAAGCACCATAACCATCCAAACCCCCCTAAAATCATCCCACGTGCAAAACACTTTTTTATGTGCTGAAGTAAATTGTAGGTTATTCTGCAGAACGCTCCGGGAACCCAAAATGTTTTTTGGCACTTTGTTCATGTGTACTACAGATACATAGCATGAACTATGCTAAATACTGTAGTATATTGTAGTATTTACTATGGTAAAGTTGAAAACACTAGCATAAGTTTCCTATAGTAAATATTAAAGTACACTATATTTTAATGCAGCTCAGCTGCTGAGTAACATATTTCTAGACACATTAGATACAGAGTTGAATGTGTCTGATTAAGTCACAGATCTATTGTGTGAAATGTACAGGTTTTGTGATTTAATATTTGCTGACGTGTGTGAAGTCGGTCGTTGTGTGTCCTCGGAGATGAACCCGCTCCATCTGTTCAGTGCACCTCAGAGCTTCACCTGACAGCTAATTAATAAGCAGCTTACGAGCAGCATTCCCACACACACCACCCGACGTCTTCATACGCCTCTATGGCAACCCGAATTAGCTTTTAATCATTCTCCCGGAATGATTTTTTCTTGATTTCAAGAATACACATTTCTGCGAGTGATGGTGTGTTTGTTGATGTCAAGAATTCATTTTTAGTAGTGAAAATGTAATTACTGATATCAAAAATGAATTGTTGATATCAAACATGCATATCCTGAGAATTATTAAAAGCTAATTCGGCTTGCCATATGCCCCATCATGATCCACTTCACCAGCACAACGTCCAGAGACCAGACGAACGCTGATGCTCTTTGATCCATCGCCTCTATCAAAAACATATGGCTCTTTTATTCACATGATGGTGGCATCTCTTCTTTACATCTCAGCGTTCATCTCCTCATGGCTTCTGATGAATCCAGTTCACCTGGTTGAAGTCAGCAGACAAAACTATAGTAGAACATGAACATGAGCCATTAGAGAGTAAAGACTCGCACACAAGGCATGTGATAACTCTATTCAATGCTCTAGACATTACAATAATTAAAGCTTCACAAGTGTTCCCCTTTATTACAGTATTAGCTAATGGAGTCTTCAGTTTGCTCAGAGACGATCAAAGCGACTCCTAGACAGTTTGCTTTAAGACCAATCAGTGTTGAATACATTTTATTAATGTTAACTTGTAGAATGAGTTAATTAGATATTGTGTCATTATGCATTATGCGTAAATAAAAAGCAACAATGTAGTGTATGAAAGGGAAGACAAATGTGTTAAGAGAAACCTTACTGTAATACATTTACACTTCCTTCGCTAAAAATCTCAAAAAAAGGTTTTCTGAGAAAAGATTTTAAGTGATGTTGTACAGTTCAAACACTTTTGGGGCCACTATATGTGGCCTTAAGATAAATAAAAATGATCAGAATATTATTGTTTTTTATCAACAGATTAACATAGTTTATAATTGCTAATTTCAACAGGAAGACAATGTAAACACCATCATTGTGTATGTGTGTGTGTGTGTGTGTGTGTTGTGTAGCCCCTGTCTATCCTCCAGGCAGCAGCAGACAGGTGGAGGGCTCGACAGATCGACCTGAAGGCTCCTCAGAGGAAACTTGATTGCATCAGTTTGTCCAAACTCAAATAAAGCTCACACACTCTGCGCTGAATGGCAGATAATGAGCACTGTAGGTGTTGCACAAAACTTGAATTAACAGGAACATTGCAGCAAGCCCAGATTCCTCCTGAAAATACAACACGAGGGAAGAAGCGTGGGGTGACAGATGGTAATGGATAGGGTCAATGGCAAAATGCAGGGTCACAGAGGGTGAGGGTAAGGTCCAGGGGCGAAGTGTGTGGTCACATAGGGTGATGGGTAGGGTCCAGGGGCAAAGCATGTGGTCACATAGGGTGACGGGTAAGGTCCAGGGGCAAAGCATGTGGTCACATAGGGTGATGGGTAGGGTCCAGGGGCGAAAGCATACGGTCACATAGGGTGACGGGTAGGGTCCAGGGGCAAAGCATGTGGTCAAATAGGGTGACGGGTAAGGTCCAGGGGCAAAGCATGTGGTCACAGAGGGTGACGGGTAGGGTCCAGGGGCAAAGCATACGGACACATAGGGTGACGGGTAGGGTCAAGGGGCAAAGCATGTGGTCAAATAGGGTGACGGGTAAGGTCCAGGGGCAAAGCATGTGGTCACAGAGGGTGACGGGTAGGGTCCAGGGGCAAAGCATGTGGTCAAATAGGGTGACGGGTAAGGTCCAGGGGCAAAGCATGTGGTCACAGAGGGTGACGGGTAGGGTCCAGGGGCAAAGCATGTGGTCACATAGGGTGACGGGTAAGGTCCAGGGGCGAAGCATGTGGTCACATAGGGTGACGGGTAGGGTCCAGGGGCAAAGCATGTGGTCACATAGGGTGACGGGTAAGGTCGAGGTGCAAAGCATGTGGTCACATAGGGTGACGGGTAAGGTCCAGGGGCAAAGCATGTGGTCACATAGGGTGATGGGTAGGGTCCAGGGGCGAAAGCATACGGTCACAGAGGGTGACGGGTAGGGTCCAGGGGCAAAGCATGTGGTCACATAGGGTGAAGGGTAAGGTCCAGGGGCGAAGCATGTGGTCACATAGGGTGACAGGTAGGGTCCAGGGGCAAAGCATGTGGTCACATAGGGTGAAGGGTAAGGTCCAGGGGCGAAGCATGTGGTCACATAGGGTGACGGGTAGGGTCCAGGGGCAAAGCATGTGGTCACATAGGGTGACGGGTAAGGTCGAGGTGCAAAGCATGTGGTCACATAGGGTGACGGGTAAGGTCCAGGGGAGGGTGGGGGGAAAGCATGTGGTCACATAGGGTGACGGGTAGGGTCCAGGGGCAAAGCATGTGGTCACATAGGGTGACGGGTAGGGTCCAGGGGCAAAGCATGTGGTCACATAGGGTGACGGGTTGGGTCCAGGGGCAAAGCATGCGGTCACAGAGGGTGACGTGTATGGTCCTAGGGCAAAGCATGCGGTCACAGAGGGTGACGGGTAGGGTCCTAGGGCAAAGCATGCGGTCACAGAGGGTGACGGGTAGGGTCCTAGGGCAAAGCATGCGGTCACAGAGGGTGACGGGTAGGGTCCTAGGGCAAAACATGTGGTCACAGAGGGTGACGTGTAGGGTCCTAGGGCAATGCATGCGGTCACAGAGGGTGACGGGTAGGGTCCAGGGGCGAAAGCATGCGGTCACAGAGGGTGACGGGTAGGGTCGGGTCCTAGGGCAAAACATGTGGTCACAGAGGGTGACGTGTAGGGTCCTAGGGCAATGCATGCGGTCACAGAGGGTGACGGGTAGGGTCCAGGGGCGAAAGCATGTGGTCACAGAGGGTGACGGGTAGGGTCCTAGGGCAAAGCATGCGGTCACAGAGGGTGACGGGTAGGGTCCTAGGGCAAAACGTGTGGTCACAGAGGGTGACGTGTAGGGTCCTAGGGCAAAACGTGTGGTCACAGAGGTTGACGTGTAGGGTCCTAGGGCAAAGCATGCGGTCACAGAGGGTGACGGGTAGGGTCCTAGGGCAAAACATGTGGTCACAGAGGGTGACGTGTAGGGTCCTAGGGCAAAACATGTGGTCACAGAGGGTGACTGCGGTCAGAGGGTGACGGGTAGGGTCAAGCATGCGGTCACAGAGGGTGACGGGTAGGGTCCTAGGGCAAAGCATGCGGTCACAGAGGGTGACGGGTAGGGTCCTAGGGCAAAGCATGCGGTCACAGAGGGTGACGGGTAGGGTCCTAGGGCAAAGCATGCGGTCACAGAGGGTGACGGGTAGGGTCCTGGGGCAAAACATGTGGTCACAGAGGGTGACGGGTAGGGTCCAGGGGCAAAGGATGCGGTCACAGAGGGTGACGGGTAGGGTCCTAGGGCAAAGCATGCGGTCACGGGGGGTGATGGGTAGGGTCATAGGGTAAAGTATAGTGTAGGATAAGGGTTGGGTAACAAGGGTGGTGTCACAGGGCAAGCTGTGGGACCGCAGTATGAAGTAAGGGCTCATGGTGTTAAAGTCAAAGTGATCTAAAGAGTGCTCTGTTCGTTTTTTGGCCAGAATATTTCTGCACGCTTTTTAGTTGTTTCTTCTTTCTATTTTTGTCTCATTGTGAGTAGGGACTATTTTTGTTGACTGTGATGCTGGCACATCTTTCCTCTTTCTAGTCAAACCAGCCCACAGCTTGAAAGCACTCTGTTGGACTGATCTCATTGGCCTCATTTATTTCATACATCCATTAAAATGCATTTCAGAAGAGCTGTGCACTTGCTAGTCAACATAGCAGTTCATTGAGGTTTTACTCACTGCTAATACATTTCTTCAATATTTTAAAAGCTCATTTTACATTCTATCTAAATGTTACATTTTTGCCAGAACAGAGTTATGTTTTTGTTATCTTCCTGGTAGTTGCTGTAACTAGACCATTATGATGGCAAACAAATCTGTTTCTTCACAAGAGAAATATTTTCCGAACTGAGAGTCCGTGAACAAAGATACCACTGTTTTTCTGCACTGCGTGCAATGCGACGCTGCCAGATTCTCTTCATCAGCTAATAAACCTTCACTTCTCTTGAGAGTTTCTACTCAGGTAGATCTTTGAGCTTCAACTGAAACATCAAACCCCTTTACAGAATGAATTCTATTCAGACAGATATTTCCCAGAGGTCCACTAACAACCGCAAGACACTCCAAATTAAGCATGTCATAAAAGCACACATCTTCGTATTCTTCACTTTTAAACGATTCTCCTGTACATCCCAGCAGATCATCTTTGATAAAAACCTTGAATAACGTTCTGATTTTATTTATGGCATTAAAACTCCCTTAATAATTTACGACGAACGAGAGACGCTTTAAAAATCTCTTACTGTGGGGACCTGCTGCGTCTTTAAGAGTCGAGTCAAGCGGCAAAAGCAGAAATAGTTGAATATGTCTGAGTCCAGATATGCATAAGAATCACTAAGGACTCCGGCGGGTCAGGACGACCCCAAAACTCAAAGCCCGGAGTAGGAGAGTGTTCCATCTGAAAGAGTGAAGAGGACCGTGGAGAATATAAATGTTTGTTTGAGGATTGCTCGGCGTGTAAAACCTTCACGCGAAAGCCGGCGGAATCCTGATGGCGCTTCAGAGCGCAGGTGCTAATTCAGTATTCAGAGAGCGCGGCGGCAGACACAAACAGACTTCTAAGCATTAAGTCATTAGAGATTTTAATTGGCGAGTGACTAATGGATGAGAGAGAGACTTCATAGAGCGTCAGTTAACAATGTGCTGAGATTCAGACAGCAGCTGAACTCAGACTGCTTCTGCCACCGGGATGAAATTTTCAGAAACACACACACACACACACACACACACATTCTCAATCATTCAACTCAATGTGAAACTAAACAAGATAAAGACTGATGTGGATGGAGAGATCAGTTAGGAGGTTTATCATAATGTGTGACTGTATTAATGAATGAGGTACACCACTTGTGCTTTACGAGGGAGGAGGTTGAAATAAACTCTGGGTTTACCAAAGAAAAGCTGCTCCTGACCAGGCTAGGTTCACAGAATAAGTTATTATTGTGGTGAGGAAGGCAGGACGAGAGCCGTGAGGCGTGAGTGATAGTTGGAATCAGCTGTGCTTGCACCGGTCCCACATATCTCACGGAGGAGATCAAACTTAACATAGACCTGGACATGTGTTAAGTTTGTATTTATGTTTTGTGGCCGGCAGTCTACCTTGAGGTGGCTGCCGGTCCTTTACTTCCGTGTTATTGTTTATTTGATTTGATTAAAGTTTGTTAAATGTTCGCTGGTTCCCGCCTTCCTCACCACAACTATGGTTTAGGGAAGGGCAGGGACGAAAGTACCATTTTTCAGAAGAATGTCATTTTAAAAGATCATTTTCAGAAAGAGATATATTTTTGCTGTGGTCCGTAACTCACAAGTGTGGTCAAGCAATACCAGGTGGTATTTTGTTCAAATGTATAATTTCACTTTGAAGATAAGTTGGGTCCATCAGTGGGTCAAACGTAACACACCAATATAAGCTGGATTTATCTGTGTTACTCTGGCTTTTATTAATATAACTGACTACAATGTAACTGCAAACACTTTATGTCTTTTATCTCTGCAAAAACATATTATATTACATGTCATTTTAAATTTCAGTGTTATCAAACGTGCATCTTATAAAACATTTTAACACTTTGAACAATAAGAGCAGAATCTTATTACATTAGCAAAGGAACCTGATTTACTTTTATAATGAAAAACTCTGACAAGGCAAACTTCAGGGTGTGTTACAGCACTGAATCACCTGTAGATTGATCATAACTGTGACACATGAAACGAGAAACAAAACTTTAATAAGAAAAAACACAGCTTCAGCAGCGACAAGGTCAAAGGTTGTGTGCTGGACGTGACGTGAAAGCTTGGAATGCAAATGCAGTCAGGGCTCTGAGTAAATCACTATGTTACTATCGTCCCCGCTCTCTCCGATGAGTTACATCTCTTTTAGAAACGGGTGCTTTCTCCACACATTCTCAAACAGAAAACCCAGAGTTTCCCATATTTCAGGGTTAATATACTCAGAGTTTTCACTTAAGCTCCTTTCTGAAACGGCTCCTGATGGAGGAAACTTTATATGTGATTCACAAATGATCTGTGGACGCTGTGATTTGATTGGTCCAGACAAAATGTTGAGCTTATAAAGGTTTCATCTTAATAACATAAACAAACGATACTGCACATGCACACTTTTGTGACCCCAACTGAACTGCCGGTTCACATTCACTAACAATAGCAATATCCTTGCATTATTATATTTTTATTAAAATTGTATCCGTTATTTTAAGTATTTATTCAGTATTTCTATCATTTCTTTAATGGTCTGTTAATGGTGGAGGCCTCATGGTTTAGGTCTTTATTTATTTTTGGTGAAATTTCAATCTAGTCTGCAACTCCGAGCTGATGTCAGTGTGCCAAATGCGACCGAACTACAGGACCCATTCAACAAATCGTTTATTTAAAAATGACACTTAAGTGTATGTTCTCTATACTCATAGTCATTTACTTCAGGTGTATACAAATACACCTGGAACAGGTAAATAGGATACATAAATAGGAACATAGTGTGCACTAAATTGTAAGTTAATTTAAGACAATTTACAAATCTGCCTGCAGTATAAACACTACTAGTACACTTAAAAGTGTACGTGCATGTGTGTGTGTGTGTGTCAGGTCAGCTGGTTACACACACAAACAGTCGGACATGTCACTTCCTGTAAGTGTCAGAGCAAGAGTGAGGGAGAGAGAGGGACGGATGTGTGTATTTGATTTAGTTTGAATGTGGGTCACGGCAGCAGAAAGTCGTATTGTTTCAGGTTTCGTGTTTTAATGACGGTTTGTGCATCACAGGATCGAGTCTGAGCTCTTGAAACCCACCGGCACCTGAAACTGTCAGATTTACTTTACATGTAAGAAACACAGAGAACAAGAGAGAGAGAGAGAGAGAGAGAGAGAGAGAGAGGCTGAAATACAGTTTCAGTGTTTCATATGCTGTCTTTTGCTGCAGGCAAACAAGAGCAGCGCTGTTGAGACAAATCTCACAACATTCTGCCCTCTGCTCGCTGTCTACAACACCTCCTGTCCCAACCTGTTGTTTCACACACACACACACACACACACACACACACACACACACACACACACACACACACACACACACACACACACACACACACACTTTATACATTCGGGGGATTTTCCATAGTCTTAATGATTTTTATACTGTAGAAACATTATCCTGTAACGCTCTCTCTCTTCCGTCACACAAGCCTTTTTTACATAACAGCATTAACTTTGATTTATAATCAATTTTGTATTGTGGGGACCGCAGACTGATACACACATCATCCTTGTTGGGACATTCGGTTCCCATAATGACAAACCTGTTCTCTCTATCTCACACACACCTCTCTCTCTCTCCCTCTCTCTCTCTCTTACACACACACCTCTCTCTCTCTCTCTCTCTCTCTCTCTCTCTCACACACACACCTCTCTCTCTCTCTCTCTCTCTCTCTCTCTCACACACACCTCTCTCTCTCTCTCTCTCTCTCTCTCTCTCACACACTCTCTCTCTCTCTCTCTCTCTCTCTCTCTCTCTTACACACACACCTCTCTCTCTCTCTCTCTCTCTCTCTCTCTCTCTCTCTCTCTCTCTCACACACACCTCTCTCTCTCTCTCTCTCTCTCTCTCTCTCTCTCTCTCTCTCCTCTCTCTCACACCCTCTCTCTCTCTCTCTCTCTCTCTCTCTCTCTCTCTCTCTCTCTCACACACACACCTCTCTCTCTCTCTCTCTCTCTCTCTCTCTCTCACACACACTCTCTCTCTCTCTCTCTCTCTCTCTCTCTCTCTCTCTCTCTCTCTCTCTCTCTCTCTCTCTCTCTCTCTCTCCTCTCTCTCTCTTTTTTTTTCCTCTCTCACACACACCTCTCTCTCTCTCTCTCTCTCTCTCTCTCTCTCTCTCTCTCTCTCTCTCTCTCTCTCTCTCTCTCTCTCACACACACCTCTCTCTCTCTCTCTCTCTCTCTCTCTCTCTCTCACACACACCTCTCTCTCTCTCTCTCTCTCTCTCTCTCTCTCTCTCACACACACACACCTCTCTCTCTCTCTCCCCACACCCTCTCTCTCTCTCTCTCTCTCTCTCTCTCACACACACACACCTCTCTCTCTCTCTCTCTCTCTCTCTCTCTCTCTCACACACACACCTCTCTCTCTCTCTCTCTCTCTCCACACACACTCTCTCTCTCTCTCTCTCTCTCTCTCTCTCTCTCTCTCTCTCTCACACACACACACACACACACACACACACACACACACACACCCCCCAGAGAGAGAGAGAGAGAGAGAGAGAGAGAGAGAGAGAGAGAGAGAGAGAGAGAGAGAGAGAGAGAATGTAGATGTGCGGCTGCAGGTGTGTTTGGTGTAAAACTGCTTTTCTGTGCTTTTCTATTTTAGACGCTGCTGAATGTTTGTCTGTGAAACACTGCGCTCATTATCAGACAGTCTGATGATTCTGTGTACACATCGCCCAGTGACGTCATGGCAATGATCACATTACACTTTATTGTGCTTTTAAATGAAATTAATACTTGTTTTTCTTCTGTCATGCTTAATGAGATATTAAACCGAGGATAAAAGACAAACACACACACGACAGACTTTATTATTCGAACCCTCTAAATCAGATCTAGATCGGATCACATCAGATCTTCATCAGATCAGAGTTGTTACGCGCTTCTCCGGCCATCCAGCGGCGCGCCGCGGAACTACACACGCGCTCCAGTCTCTCTCTCTGTGTGTGTGTGTGTGTGTGTGTCAGTCTGGAGCTTGGGCACACGCACACACACACACACACACACACAGCACGTTCAGAGTCAGGTATCTCGCTCTCTGCGTGCGCGCGTTTCTCTCCGTGGCGCTCACGGGCGTCGGATGCGCGGTGAACGCGGCTGTGTGGAATAAGACAATCTTCATGTTCGTGTTTCTGTTTCTGGATGGAGTGACAGAAAGACATAAAATCTTCCTCTGGAATCCCTTCAGCATCCTCAGCATCTCTCTCAAAGCTTCTGGGTCAGTCTTTAATCTTTATCTTCATCATCTTCATCTTATCATCCTCGTGTTTATGATTGTGTCTTTCTTTCTTTCATCTTTCAGTCTGTGAAATGAGCTCATCTTCAACGACTGGAGTAAGTACAGACTTTCACACTGTGCATGTGTGTGTTTATAAACTCTCAGTGTGTGTGTGTGTGTGTGTGTTTTAAACTGCAGGTGTGTGTGAGCAGAAACTGTGTGTGATTTTCTGCTATAATCGGTGTGTGAAGGTGTAGTGTGTTATATGAGTAGAAACTCTTTTAGGTGTGTGTGTGTGTGTGTGTGTGTGTGTGTGTGTGTGTGTGTGTGTGTGTGTGTGATATGTGGATTTTGGGGCTTCTTGTACCGCTGCGGGTCGGTTAAGGTATTTTTTGTGCTCTCTGATGATGATGAAACTGTTTGTTCGGGAATAAAAGCTATAGTGACACACAAACACCAAACAAGAACTAGAAGCACTGTGTGTGTGTGTGTTTTCTGCTATAGTTTACATAAACTGTATATAGGGTTCACTCATTGTTTGTTGTCTGCGGTGTGAGACGAAAAGATATGAACACAGTGAAGTGTGTGTGGATTTTTTTAGCTCTAGTCTGATACAAAGTTAAGCACGTTTGAGAACGTATTTGTGGAAAAAGTCAATTGATGTGTCCTTTAGTCCAGGGTTTAAAGTCTAAAATCATTACAATTCAACAAAAACCTTCTGCAGGTGATGTAGGAAGGTGTGTGTGTGTGTGTGTTGGGAGTTGGTGGTTATTGTCTTGAAGATGATTTTTGCTGATTTGACTGAAATCCGTTCCGGCCGTTGTCTGGTGCGGTGGGTTGTGTTTCATTAATGTTGATGTATTCTCACAGGAGCCTCCAAACACTCCTAATTAAAGATGTTCTTCTTCGTCTGCTTCTGTATCTTCATTATCATCACCATCACATTTGTTTTATTCCTTTATTAGATGACACAAAACAAAACAGACGTGACATGCAAATCTTTACATCGTGCCTTCGTGTTCTGGTGATTGTCTCATGAATTCTCTCGTCTCTGCTCTTGTTGTGTGGAGTGATGTTTGTGCGGGACGTTTGTCTCTCTCTTGTCTGTACCGTAGTCGATGTACAGTAATGATTTTGTGTGTGTGATCGGAGCAGGTCTCATGGATTGGGACAAGGTTTGTTCTCATGGATAACGCCCACAGATTTCTGCTCGGAGTGCCGGAGAGAAGAGCTGCGCTGGTCAAAGCTCGAAGCAGAAAGATAACAACTCAAATCAAATATTTGACGGCGGAGCAGCGTTCAGTCAAAACACCACCGAATCTGCTCACGCTTCTTTTTGTTTAATAAGAAAACTATTTACAGAGGATTCACAGGGATCACAAATCATATCATCAATCTCTCTCTCTCTTGTATTTAGATGTTCTCAGACCACACCCATATTCTGTAGTTTTAGAACCGGATTCCACCAAAGCACTTATTTTTGTTTAACAGCACAATTTTTCTGTTTTTGAAACATAAATCTTGGGGCCTAATTTACTAATGCTGTGTAGAAGCCGTACTAAATTCGGTCAAGTGCGTATGTGTGATTCATAGAGCGAACAAATTCACAGAATACATGAGTACGCGTCTCTTTCAGCTGTCAAATCTATCAGTTAAAAACGACCTTAAAACAGTTTCAGATCTTCGATTTGTAAACGCTGTATGCATTGTGTTGTTGTTGTTCACGTTTTCCACGCCAAAGACTTGTTTTTTATAAATATGAATGTTGCGGTGGATTTTTGCGTACCCACACTCTATAATGAACTCAACAGATTTGGTGTGGGATGAAAGTTTGTGATATAAACATGACATCCTTGGAGAAAACACCTCTGAGAATTAACTAAATTAAAGTTGAATTTGATTAAAAGCATTATTTGTTAATAGAAGAAAGATATATCGTTAACATGAAGTCTTTTCAGCACGATAACCATTAACTGAATATATCCCGACAGCCCGGCTTGTTATAGAACTACAATACCCATGATGCTCTGCTCACACCTGCCCACACAACACACGCACATATCTTAAATATAACCCTGAGTAATGTCTTTCTGTACATGTGACCGGATGATGCTCGTCAATCACTGTTGATCTCTTCACACTGACGTGTTATTAAAAGTGTCGATGCTTGCATGTTCATACATTTCTTTATCTTTTTCAAATGTGTTTTTTTGGTTGAGGTTTATTGTCAGCAGCAGCATCTAATCTACATGTGCTTTGGCAGTATGAATGTAGTGTTATTTGTCATGCTAATACGGGAGGGTGGGGGGTGGAGGTGGACGACAGGCTGGTCTCACTCTGTGATGGACCATCTGCTCTCCCGGTCTCACAGAGAGAAATAAGCAAGGAGAAACGAAGAAAAAGAGGGTGAACAATCAGACGCTATGATATTACAAAAGAAAGATAATTATCTTTACATTACACCTATCTTCACACTTTACACCTCCTCACTCTTTTTTCAAACCCAACAGCCATATCTCTCTCTCTCTTCGCTCTCTTGAAACATGACTCATTAACACCCTGCCCATGTGTTCTCATTCTATAAACTCCACCTGCCTATTGAATCAACCCGGCCCACCCAAAGACACCCATCTACTCATTTGACAAGATAACTCCACCCACCCAAAGAGATAACTCTACCTGTAGAGATGACTTCACATACAGATATCACCCCACCCATCCAAAGAGATAGCCCCACCCACCCCAAAACATAACACACCAAAAGAAATAACTCCACCCATCATAGGAGATAACTCCACCCATCCAAAGAGATGGTCCCACCCACCTCAAAACATAACACAGCAAAAGATATAACTCAACCCATCCAAATAAATAACCCCACCAATCCAAAGAGATAGCCCCACCCACCTTAAAACATAACACATTTTAAGAGAAAACTTCACCTCATCCTAGGAGATAACTTTACACTTTTAAGTGCCCTCGAGTTGTTAGCTGCTGAGTTCTGCCCTGACTACAAAGAAAATAAAGAACATGGACAGTAGAGCAAAAAGAGATGAAGTGATTGAGAGAGATTGATGGAGAGGCACAGGATGGTCTTTTGTCAGATAGATATAGATATTAAACAGAAATGACCTTCTGCTGCTCGCTGGATCGACTGCTTCAACAAACATGTATTATGTATAGTGTAAGATACATTCATATAAAAACATTTCTGTTCTGACCTCCAGAGAGTCCACATCACACCCCATGTCACGCACTCCTCATACACAGCTGGCCATCATAAGATTAAACGCAACAAATTCAATCCAAAATTCTAAAATATCGTACTACAATTTGCACCAATTTTATATAGAGTATTTATGCTTGATAATAGCGAATGAACAATGAACAAATACTTGCAAAGAAATGTGTTCTTTCTATATTTAACGACTTAAGCTGCAGTAACTGTTGACTGTTTACTTGCTGCGATCACTGTTTGATGCTTTGGACTGATCTGTCTAGCGGGGATGAGTGGGGTTATATATTTGGATGGGGGTATGTGAGTTATATATTTGGATGAGTGGAGTGTATATATTTGGATGAGTGGGTATATCTTTGGATGAGTGGAGTTATATATTTGGATGAGTGGAGTTATATATTTGGATGAGTGGAGTTATATATTTGGATGAGTGGAGTTATATATTTGAATGGAGTTATATATTTGGATGAGTGGAGTTATATATTTGGATGAGTGGAGTTATATATTTGGAGATGGAGTTATATATTTGGATGAGTGGAGTTATATATTTGGATGAGTGGAGTTATATATTTGGATGGGTGGAGTTATATCTTTGGATGAGTGGAGTTATATATTTGGATGAGGTGGGTTATATATTTGGATGAGTGGATATATATTTGGATGGGTGGAGTTATATCTTTGGATGGGTGGAGTCCGATATTTTCGATATGGGGTATATATTTGGATTTATTGCACTTTCTGTGTGAAATGAACAGCATTTACTTTCAGGTTTTGTATATCTGTGCCGATTTCTGTGTTTAATTTCATACATTGCACTAGGTCTCCGTAGAGAGCGAGAACAAGGAATGTAAAATAATATACAACTTAATAACAAGAAAAGATAAATTAACACTCTGAGAAGTGTCTTGCAGGGTGCAAATGAAACAACAGGAAGGATGAGAGATTCTCTTCTGTTTCCACGCATTCAATTAACAGGTGCACCTGTGTTTTAACAACTTAACATCCAAGTCAATGACGAAACCTTTTGTCATGCAACTCAGATTCTTCAACATACATGCATACATGCACCTGACATCAGCTGTAATACTGAATCACACATCCGTATAAAAATCAGTCTATTTTTTTATTCAGAATGTGCTGTAATCTTCAAACATTTCCTCTGATAAAGACTGAGACATTTACGCCGGTAAATCTGGGAGTACATTTCCCCAGCACATATTCACTTACAGCTCAAATTTTCATGAGCAAGTCCCAAACGCAAGCTTAAACAAATAGACAAAAACCATCCACTACTAAGTGTACACTAGAGAAGACTTCACCCCAGGGGAGCAGATAATGCAGATTCCTAAAAACTCTCTCTCCTTATTTTCCCACATTCTGTCACCCTCAGCTGAAATGCTCAGATTATTTAACAGTTCATTATTCAGACATCAGCTCGACACACACACACACACACACACACACACACACAACACACACGTGCACGCACCCACAGACACACACACACACACACACACACACACACACACACACGTGCACGCACCCACAGACACACACACACACACGCACACACACACACACACACACACACACACGCACGCACGCACGCACGCACGCACCCACAGACACACACACACACACACACACACACACACACACACACACACACACACACACACACACACACACACCACACACACACACACACACACACACACACACACACACACACACACACACACACACACACACACACACACACACACACACACACCCACACACACAGACACACACGTGCACGCACCCACAGACACCACACACACACACACACACACACACACACACACACACACACACACACACACACACACACACACACACACCCCCCACACACACACACACACACAGACACACACGTGCACGCACCCACACACACACACACACACACACACACACACACACACACACACACACACACACACACACACACACACACACACACACACACACACACACACACACACACACACACACACACACACACACACACACACACGTGCACGCACCCACAGACACGCACCCACACACACACACACAAACACACACACCCACACACACACAGGTTATTGTGCTTCCTCGTGACAGCAGAAAGATGTTTGTTTTGTTTTTTATCTTGTTGCTCTAGAGACGTCTTTAACCTCTATTCACGGTTCAAAGGGTTACACACGGGCTGACCACATTAACGACATCGCTTTTATGTTTGACTTGACCTTTGACCTCCACGAGTCCAGACGGACATCTTTGTTCTGGACTAGTGCACTTCACAAATTTCTTATCCCATCACCATTCATCTTCATTCTATTATGATAATGATTCACCACATCAAACTCCATCCATGATCTAATTGTAGAGTCATACGTGATGTCATGTAACGTCCGTCCTGCTAAACCGATATACCGCTGCGTTCAGAGCTGAAAATAGAAGTAGCTTCATTGCTGTTTTGAGAAAGCTCTTGTAATGTTTTGTGATGAACTGAGACAAGGTGCTCTGTGATTTAATCAAGTTAAATTAACAAGAGTTATTAAAGAACACACACACACATGATAGAGAGAATATGCTTGTGTGTGTGTGTGTGTGTGTGTCACACCGTGAAATGTAATTATAGTTTGACTCTTATATCTGCTGTTGAAGGGACTCATTCATCATCCGCTCACATACGATGAATAAAACAGCACAACACACCAATCATTACTCACATAAACTCTCTCTCTCTCAAAAACACGCTGGTTCCCTCGACCCAAAGCCTGTGCATTTTTTCCCATAGACCTTTGGAAGATTGCAAAAACGCAACTCTGGGACTGACAAAGGTTTACGATGTTTACACTTTTTGTCTATCAAGATAATCTTGACAAATAAACACCACATTTGTTACTTGTGAAGCCGAAATACAATCGGCAGAAGTAAAAAGCGAACGCGATGCTATAAACAGACTACACTTAAGGTCGCTGGATATCAACCTCACCACCACTAAGCCTACGACAACTCTTTCAAACGTCATTAAAAATGTGTTATTACTCCGTGAATGAATCCGTATCTACGTTTTAAGAGATCTGTACATTATTTGTGAGCTTTATATGTGCGATGACGTCTTTTGAGTACCATTGCATTGTTTCCTACTATGATTGTCAATGAATTTTTTGGGTGAAGTATCCCTTTAAGACAAAATGTTAAACGGATGCTGAATTATTGACAATATTATGTGCAGCATAAACACCATATCACAAATAATCACAGTTAATGATCACATTAATATCATGATTATTGTCAAAAATGTAATATAGTGTCACTGTTATTTTCCTGAAGACTTTGTGCTTTTACTTTCTGTGACTTCCTAAAATGAACAAGCTCAGTGTTTTTATAAATATGAATCATTTCAAAGGTTGTACCGCATGAGTCGTGTTCTCGACAGATATACAGTTTTACAACATTTCATGGCAGTAATATTGAGCCGTGTGTCTGTCAGTTTAGCAGGAAATTTCATATTGTCCCTCAGTTTGTCAAACAAGCAGAAATGCAGGTTTTACAGTAAAACGCTGTGGAAGGGCCAAACATGCCGGAGGTTATTAAAACAGAAACGTGAAACTTGTCAATGTCAAATTTATGTAGAAGCTCCTGCATGAATTATTTAGAAAAACGCTGTTATTTGAGCTGTTAAATTGTCCTTTTGGCGGTCGGTTGTTACAGACTTTATTCACGTTTTCTGGATATGAACAGTGTAATGTATCCGGATGTTATTTTACACGTATGTTCACCTCTCTCATGTTCACATCACGTATAATGTTTAAGTGACTTAAGTGTGCATGTGTCTTACAGATAACAGACACCGCCGGTCAAATGTCTGGACACGTCTGCTTTTTTTATAATGATGGTCAATACAGATAAATGCAGAACTGATATGTGTCCATAGGCGTTATTTTTGGGTGGGACATGTCCCCACCACTTTTTGGGTGAAATTAAGAAATGCTTGGGAAGGTGTGTATGGTTTAGGGGTCATTAACATGTAAAACGCAGTTTTTAAGTTGAGCCCAGGCAAGGGACCGTCCCCAAATGACACATTTGAGAGTTGCACAGTAAAATCGCCAGTTTAAAAAAAAGCTCAAATTAACTCTCACAGGGTAAATATGATCCACACTCTGTTCATTTGACATTTTTTACACTGGCGATTTTACTGTGTGGAGTGGAAAAGCGGAGTAGCTAATGCCCCACTGCACATGATAAATATTCCCGTCGACTTATCTTTGTCATCTCTGTTCCCTCCACTTTTCCAAGCAAAGTTACACCACTGCTAAAATGAAACATTAAACGTGACTTTTGAATACATTTAGGGTGAACTGTTCCTTTAAATAAGATGCCTCCCCGCATTTATTCTTTCTTTTTCCTTTGCTTCTATATTTGACAAAGTTTATATTTAATTTTTGTGCCAACAATTTCAACATGAACTCCTCGAAACTGAACTTATATGCCTTGTTATTTGTGAGTTCTGTGTTTTCTCCTCCGTGTGTTTGTGCCTTGTCTACGGTGATTTTTAATGAGGCCAGAAAGGTAAAAGGAGCCAACGGAAGTAGAGGAATTGTCATGCCGATGCTCGCTGTTTTTTCAGAAAATAATTTTTATTTTATAACAGAACATTTGCTCCACGCAACAACACTGCTTTCTACACACACACACACACACACACACACACACACACACACACACACACACACGCTCACCGCCGATCTCTGAATGTTTAAAACATGCTGATAGTTTACTCATAAACACTCCTGAGAGAAAAAGACGTCGTCCAGCATACGTAACATTACATAATCTCTCTCTGGAGGTGATCGCCTCCATTTGTGAGCACATCATGTGCAGTGTTGGGTGTAACTAGTTACACCGTAATTAGTAACTGTAATTTAGTTACATTTTTCATTAAAAGTCAAGTTAGGGATTACTTTCATTTTTTCAGAAATGTCATTGAACGAATTACTGCGTGTTATATTAAATAGTGAAAATGACATCAAAATGACAAGTCTGACTTTAAAATGAATGCTTCAATTTATCCTTCTCACATTTGTGTACTTTGGTCAGCTTTATTTATATAGCGCTTTTAAAATTTTCATTGTAACAAAGCAGCTGTACAAGAAAACATTGACTATAAGTAAAACATAAAAGGTTATGCAAGTCAAACACAGGTCAAATATCAGACCCACAATAAATTCCTATATGCAGTGTTCATTAAATAAGACTAAAAATTCTAGCAGCCCCCCCGGCCATACAAACAGTATGCAAACGGTGGCGAGGAACCCAAAACTCCATTGGAGGAGAATAAACCTCAGAGGGAAACCAGGCCTAACCAGGGGATTCCAGTTCCCCTCTGGCAAAAACTGCTGCCTCTGCACGACAGTGCTGCACAACAAGGCAAAATAAATAAAGTTAGATTTAAGATTATTATCAATAATCTAATAGCGACTGAAGTTTTGTAGAGTCGCCACGTCCTTCGTCCAGCATTTGTCAGGTCTGGGAATGGACTGCATCTTGCCCGCTCTAGTAACCTTGGACTGCATCCTGCCCGCTCCGGTAACCTTGGACTGCATCCTGCCCGCTCTAGTAACCTTGGACTGCATCCTGCCCGCTCTGGTAACCTTGGAACAATGAGACAAGACTGGCTGAGAGTAGAATACTGTTCTGTCTCTTTGATGCAACAAATGCATCAGTTGTTATTGGAAATGTTCCTGGTTCTGGTTGATCTAACTAGTGCAGCCTAAACCTTCATATATATATTATGATAGTGTAGTGTATGCAAGATTATAAAGATGTGTCTTTAGTCTAGATTTAAACTGACAGAGTGTGTCTGCCTCCCGGACAGTGCAGGGAAGACTGTTCCAAAGTTTAGGCACTAGATAGGTAGATAGATAATTCTACCCATGAATCAATTCTAATCACGGTTGATGTAAGATATAGAAAGTCGTTATTAATAAGTCATTGAATACTTTTAGAAGAGATTTTGCACAGTAATCTAATTACACTATTAAATATGTCATTAGTAACTAGTAATTCATTACTTTCTCAGAGTAACTCGCCCAACACTGATCAGGTGCACCCAGATAACCATTTTTGGTTCCCAGAACGTTCCCACAGCGTTATTTTCTAAGGTTTGTTTTTAGTTCTCTTTACGGAAATAGAATGTTGGTTTCTGGTTCCCATAAGCGGTTTACATTTACGCATTTGGCAGATACTTTTATCCAAAGTGACTTACATTGCATTATACTACACATTTGTTTCTAAGTATGTGTTTAATCATTGGGGTTATATCTGTGACATTGGCGTTGCTAGCGCCATGATCTAACCACTGAGCCACAGGAAAGCTCATTCTGTAATAACATCCCTACAGTATCGGCCATGAGTTACTGAAGTCATATTTGTAAACATTACTCGTTAATCCTTGTTCAGATTCCATTTAAGATTATATGGTTATAAACGGAGAAAACTGTAAACTTTTAAGGTATTTATGGCATAACATTGTTTGGCAAAAAGGCAAAAATCATCTTATCAGAGAATATGGTTTCAATCTAACATACAAACAATGCAGAATGTTCACAACACTCCAAAACACAACTTAACAAGACAAATATTACAATCTTTAAAGCATCTTTAATAACATATTTGAAGACAGAGCAAAGTTTGATTTTTAAACATGGACATTACTTTTTGCTGAAAAGAAGTCTTCACTGATCCCTGAGAAAATGATTCATGTCAACTAAACCCATTGAAAACACGACTGCATAGCAGAGACAGCGATGTGTTTTAAAAAGACTTTACAATGTAAAGTACATTGTGTGTTCACGCGTGTGTGTGTTTACATGTTTCACACAGCACGAGCGGTCAGAGATCACATGTAATGAGACGTCTGCACCCACACACACACACACACACATATGAACACACATCATTATTCTTGAAGATTCTCTGCAGTCCATCAAGATTTGTGACCTCACATGGCCGCGGTCATACTGTCAAACATCACTCATGTCTGTCATTTAAATGTGGAAACACTGTCAATACACTTCATTAAAATTGAGTTTTTAAAAGATTATCATGAAGTGTTTCTCAGGAGTAAGTCTGTGAATAATGCAGAAATAAAGTGAGAAGATTTGATCAGAATCCTCACGCTCATCATTCATTCATTGCTCAACTGGACCGAACAAACTCTCTTCTGGACTCTGAGTTCACGGAGAGGTGACGGGACACGGCGGAATACATCTGAAAGAAACAACAGGAGCCTTTTTGAGCTTTTAAAATGTCTGTCTTTTCCCCTTTGGAGCGGTGTGAGATCAGTTAAGTGCTTTGATAGTGCGGCCTCAAGAATAGAGATCAGTCCACATGAAAACAATGACCACGTTTACATGTACAACAATGACCCCATATCAACACGATTAAGGCAATACTTTAGCAATTACACAACATGAAATCATTGTCGACTCGTCCACACACGGATTAATCACTGTCGGTTATTACAAAGAATAAAAAACGCTTTCTTTCCCAAATATTTCATTTAAAAAAGATGACAGAAGTCTATCGTGAGGTCTTATTCAGTGTGTTTGTGTGTTTGAGCAGGGCTTTAAGAGATTTCAGTAATATGAAATATCATTTCAGGATGGGATCTCTCTGACTGTGAGAAAGCTAACACGTGCACTGTTTAGTGAAAATTTACAATTATTTTTACACCTTGTTAGGTTTCTTATATAGATTAACAGATTTCTCTCTCTCATTATCATTTCAGTTTGTGAGAAAGACTTCATTAACCCGCTGGTTTAATAAGGAAGGTGTTAAAATGTTAGTAATAAAAGAGAGAGAGAGACCTACAGATGCTGAGGGATGATCTTTACAGTTGAATACTGTTAACCATAGCGTCATTTTAAAACATTACAAATTCACTTTCATTAAAGACAACAGTATGTTGCGTTTAATTTTCTCAGGTGACACACAACACCTTAAAACTCAAGAGTTGACACATGAATGTTGATTATTCTGACTGTAGATAAACCAAAGATGACGTCTGATATCAAATCTGTTGTCTGATGTACTAAGGAATTCTACACATTGGTTTAAGGCGCGGGCGTACACGGTGCGAATTCTGATGGTCGGAAGATCGTATGTCCACGCACACGTCACGAGTGAGTTTATCTGAAAATCATACGGACGAGGTGATATACGACACGATTTCACGACCTGCCGATTTCCGAAGCAATCGCACAAAGTTCCGCGCCAAAAACATGGAGTCAGAGGAAGATTTGTAAAATATCATCACGGATGACCCTGTCATGGTACACGCTGCTGGAAACATCATACAGCGCTCGCTGTTCCTGCCAGAGTTCGGCAAGTTTATCCTCTTTTTCAATAGTCCACATTCGCTGTGGCGCTGCCATCTTTGTCTATCTTCTTCTGTGGTTTTCCTTGTTCGTGATTGGTCAACTTCAGATAGATCAACAAATCGGCACACATGTCACGAATTCAAACCGATAGCTCACGAACTTTTTAGACGTGTTTTAGACTCGTAAGGCACTCTGCTCGGATCGTAATTCCTCGCACTTGATACGAGCCGCGACCATACCACACACAACATTTCCACACCATTAAAAAAAAACCCCCGCCAACCCCCACCACCACAAAAAACCCCCCGTGTACCCCCCCCTTTAATCCTCAAAAAACCAAACCGACCTAAGAACACGATCGGTCAAGCTGAAAACTTCGGTAACTATTTAGATCACGGTCCCCCAATGTACCGCATAATTAAACAGGATTTACAGCGTAACTAATTGTAATAATAATGTTCCTCTACAGTACATATCTGTAGGTAAAGGGGAACAATATGCAATGTTTGGGGAATAAAATGTAAAAAAATATATATTTACGAGGAAACTACATTCCATAACAACATCGACATCAAACCGCTCTTGAAATACTTGGTTATAGTCTCAAAAGATCAAAATTGATTTTGCACATTTTATATTGACCAACAATCTTAAAATCAATCAAATGCTAAATGAATCCTAAAGTTAAAACAAAGACAATCTGCATGATTTATTCGTGCTGTTTTGCTTGCTCAAAAACTGAACACATCATTTCCCTTTATTTCATGTTTTATATAATAATAAAATAAGAAGCCCGTACTTTATGGGTTCATTGTGATTACAAAAATGTAGTGTATGTTTACGCTAAGATTGTTGTATAACATACTGCAGGTCATGCATACCACGTTATATTAAGAAAGTTACCGCTTAGTTTAAAAGAGTATAGAGTATAAATATATTTGTTTTATTTCCTAACTTCTTTATTCCTCAAACTTTGCATATTGTTCCCCTTTACCTACAGATATGTACTGTAGAGGAACATTATTGTTATCTTAAGCGTTACCAAAGCCTCCCTGTGAATCTGACTGATCTGATTCTCAGAAGAAACCAAACCACTTCTGGATTTTCTAAACTGATTCATTTACCAGAAACAAAGTGTGAGAGCAATGAGCGTTCTTCTCTAACACACTTAAGCCACCGGTGAGAATTACAGCTACTTTAATGCTTTCTCTAAAATCAGACCTCAAAGTCCAATCTCAAACATCCAGAACATTTCTCTACAGATTCACTCATGTGCCTTTAAAACATTCTACAAAGTGATCGATTACTAAAAGTGTCATTGTTAATGAATTCCTTCTGCTTGACCTTGACCCTCCATGCATTCATTCATCTTGTGGTCATCTACTGTATAAAGACTTAATCCTCCAGTTCCACATGTGTTGAAGAACACACCGATCTTTTGTCATTATCATTCGACCATTACATACTGTATAGATCTTATGTGACAATGGCCCATATGCTTTCATCAAATATAAATAATCTCAGAATTTCACTTCGAGATCAAGGTTTATTTGAGGAGATGTGCAGGCAGTATTCACATCCATTACACCAGTACGGCTTTATTTCTCGACGGAGCCATATTTCATTTACAAATTACACAAACCTGACAGCCATTCAAACATAGCGGCGTATTCTGATGAAATACACAAAAACAACACATCAATCACAAACCTTTCATTGTTCTTCTCTAGATGCTGTGTCAGTGTTCTTCTGTTCTTCAGAGAGCTTCGGAGATTATGAGGTTTCATGTCAAAGATGGTCAATGCCAGTCATGTGACATTTATAGCTGTCCAGTTTTGAGTATTTAAAAAATTCTGAGCAGAATTTACAATTAACTCGCACACACACGCACGCACGCACACACACACACACACAACACCCTAAACCAAAAGATCATAGAAAACTTTTTGCAATTTTTGATTTTCAAAAAATGATCGTTTCGTAGAATTGATAAGCTTTTGTGTTTGCGGGGAGCTCAGTTTTGGTCCCCATGAGCTGGTGTGTATTCAGGTTTAGGTCCCCACTAACATATACAAACCAAGTCCACACACACTGTGTAACACTCATTTACTCCGCTCAACGTGTCTTAATGAACTGAGTGAACACACTGTAATAGTTATCATAGTGTGTGTGTGTGTTGTGGTCCAGTGTCAGCTCTGAGTGAATCCCGTAGGGTTGCTCAATGCATAATGGATGAGTTGTATTAGGAAGGTGAAAGGTTTATCATACATAATACCGCGATAAGGTTCTCTGATGCTCAGACCATCACATCTAAACACATAACAAGCAGTGTTATGTGATAAATTTACTTAAAGGCAGGTGCACAGATGGCAATGAGGACGGGGGACCCCCTCAGATTCATAGTGACCCAATCCATCCCCCTCACTTTCCCTATTAAAGGTGACAAACATGGGTAAAACTGAGGGTCAATCAGGGTTTCCGCTATGTTCATTAGCCTAAGTAATTATTTGCTACGACTCCTGACCCGCCCCCGGGGTCAATATGCCTGTAGTAACCGTAACCATAGTGATCAAATACCATCGTCTATGACTGAGCTGGTGATGTTTCTAAACTGCCACATAAAGGCAATGAAGTTTTGTCAAGAAACAAACAATGTTATACTGTTATCCCCGGTGTGGCAGATTGGTTTTGTTATTTATTTGTATCGCGAGTCTTTTGCACTTACCAAACACAGCAAATCGTGGAGAGCTTGACCGAGCAATTAGTGGACACGGCCAAAGAGCGAATGAACACAAAATGAATGGTTTGATAAATCAGAAATAATGAGTTATCTTAGACTAGATTAGGGTCCTGGCAACACAATGTGGTGTATAAGTCGACTGAGGTAAAGTTACTGATTTATGTTTAAATGTTTAAATGAAACATATTGTTCAGAAGGCAGGAAGTTTTGGTGGGTGCTTGGCATTCTAGACAAATAACAGTGTGATCATGCATTGCTAGTGTTGATCAGGTAGGCCTTTGTTCATTGTTGTTTTTCCCTGATTTAAATAAGAATCCTCCGATGGATTCTTTGTGCAAACCATTAGCCCAAATCACACAAAGTAACTACTTGAGCACTACTTAAAGCCCAAATTATACAAAATAACTTGGAAGTGGAAATCATTTACTGACAGCTTGGTCCCCCCAGTTAAAAAAGGGAAACTCCACCGAAAAATGTAAATTCTGCCATGAGTTACCCTAATGCTGAAAAAGGGCTGAAACGATTCCTCAAGTAACTCCAGTATTTTGAACACAAAATGTATGATTTTTTTATTTATTTCTGCTCTGACGACTGCGAGACTGCGACAAACACTGTGTGTGTGTGTGTGTTAGAATGGTGAGATAACATTGTGTTTGGTACGTTCCTTATCTTTAAACAAAACTATTAGTACTTCAACTAGATGCAGCCTGGAGGCCGCCGAATCCTTTTATTCAAACATGCCATCTGGCTGTTCTGAGTGTCTGAACCGCTATGAATCACGTGTGATTCTCATGGATTTGTCCGCGTCTGCGCGGTATGAGGACATGAACACATGAACTTCACTCCATTTTAATATTCTTTCTATTTTTATTAATGTTTCTTATTTATATATTTGTATTATATTTCATTTTGGATGTAATATGGCAATGAAATGTGCTAAATGGGTATAGTTTTCAGATATGAATGTATGCAATTTCTTACTTCACCCGTTTAGATATTGAAAATATCCCCACGAACTGAGTGTGTTAGTGTGTGCGTTCCTGTTTTGAGATCCGTTACTTTGAGTTCAAACTTTTTAATTCCCTCATAGATAAAACAAGTCAACAAAAGCTTTCAGAGTTCATACATTTGACCGTCTCAGCTGTTTTTTTCATCCCATCGCCCGTCTGTGTTTGAGGCTCTAGAATACTTCATCTTGTTCATTTAACAGCCGTCTGTGTTTGATTCCAGACAGTCGAGTTTCAGATGTGTGAGGCCAGAATGAGAGAACAGAATTAACAAAGTGTTTCATGTCAGATTCTGTAAGATCTCTCGATGAACAGAGGCATTGTCGCGGTGCAGATTGAGAAACACAATCACAGATCTGTTCGTGACAAACTTTCATAAAGCAGCAAATGTAATCTGAATGTATCGATGCAATACTGTGATGTCACTTTTCCTCTCACAGCACATTAAAAGTCAGGCAGTTGTTTATTTTAATTACATCTGTGAGACATTTGTTAATTGATAGCATGACCATTATTTTAACCCGATAAGAAATTTCCAAATTCCAGTTTTCTATATTTTGAAATAAAAGTCATTATGAAATATTTGATTTGATCAATGGATGTGATTTTGGTTTTCTTAAAGAATCGTCGCACCATTAACATAATGAAAGAGAGAGAAAGTTCTATAGTCTGTAGTTCACTCAATGTGACGCTTCATCTTCTTCTTCTCTTCTCGCTCAGATGATGTGTTTTACCGAGTGGTCGTGTGAACACAAACACACACACACTCACACACACACTTTAATATATTTGCAAATGTCTGTGGAAATGATGCCACTCCAGCAGCAGCTACAGAATATTAAAACTCCAGCAGGAGCTCACCTCTCGCTTTTCCAGCTCTTTTATTTATTTTGCTTGTTTGTCAGAAGAAGCATATAAAGCGTTTAATATCCGAGAACCTTCACATCCATTTATATTTCCTTGTATTATATCTCATACGTGTACCTCTGAACTTTCACATCAAATTAACATCAAAGCAATTGAGATGCCCGACACGCAAACGCCAGCAGAGATTTTCAAACAAAAATGTGTCACTTCCTGCCAAATGAACAACAGGGCATCGCTTGCTTTCTGATATCACACACACACACACACACACACACACACACACACACACACACACACACACACACACACACACACACACACACACACACACACACACACACACACACACACACACACACACACACATGTAGTCCTCTATTCATTCTACATGTAAAGTGCAGTTTTCTCATATACGTGTGTGCGTGTTTTGTAATTAAATATTCGGCCATCTCTCCTAATGCTGCAAGCAGAGCAATGATTGTTCAAATAATATTTCATCCGAAATGTCTTAATGTCATTAAAAATGAAATGAAAGGAAAGCACCTTATAAAACATTTGTTTATAATGTATATAATCCTCTCTTCTCTTAACGCTCATATATAACCTGCAATATAAAACGTGTTGGTATTTCCGCTGCGTTTCCGATTGCGAATCCAGTGTCGGGCGATGTGGAAACTTGAGTTTGTTCCTCACACAAATCTTTCTGTAATTCCTGCTTTGAAGCGTTTTTAACGCATGACATCATCAAAGCTCTTCTGTTTCTCCGGTTCATGTTAATTGGCGGATGAACGTCAGTTTTTCACACCTGAGCGTTTCCCTTCGGTTCCCAACAGAGAACATCAAAATCTGCCGAGAGCTGAAGGGATTTTACCTTCAATCCAATATCCCACATCTGAAGGATGGCCGTGACCCACTTCGCATACTTATACTGTGAGCTCAATGAGTGCAGGTGATGGGAAATTTCATACAGACTTTTTTTTTTGTGAAAGTTTAGATGCTATTTGTGAACAAAGCTGTGCGATTTGAATGTAAAAACGCTTGTGTAAGAACTCATACTCAATGATGAAACATAATACGTATTAAGAAAATAAAACCACGTATTAAATTTGGAGAATTATATCAAAACAGCTATATCTTTGAGATCTCATTTTCCTCTCCCACCGGCTTTTGTTTGGCATCTCAAGCTGTGCAGGAGCGCATTGATCTGAGAGGGATTTGAATGGGCTTCAATGGCAATCTGGCAACCCAGATTGCAGGGAAGGAGTTATCAAAAACCAGTTTGTTCAGGCGACAGTCTGCTAATTTATGCTAATTTATGCGAGGTAGGTCTGATATAGCATTGGACGGAGACAGATTTTATTTGCATATCTGAATCTCGTGTGGATGGCTTCGCCGGAAAACACACATTCTCATTTCTGTCGGACAAACACAAACTTAACGCATTTATTTTCATTATTTGTGAGTACATTAGTTTGAGTTCTCCTCTCATAAACAGCTGAAGTTTACAAGTTTTAAAGGCGAGAGAGTTTTAAAGGAGCTAAACAAATGTAAGAGCAGTATTCAACTAAATAAATCCAGTCTGTCTCAATAGCAATAGAAGTCCAGCACACATAATTGTATTGAGTCAAAAAGGGACAAACCGGTGGGTTGAAACCTACACTCTTAAAAATAAAGGTGTATCAAAAGATTCTTCAATGCCATACAATGCCAATTGTCTAAATGTTTTTTTAACTTCTGATGAATCTTTCTTTCTTACAAAAGGTTCTTCAGATTATGAAAAAGTCATTTATAGAACCTTTGACTGAATTATTTTTCTACGGCATCGCTGTGAAGAACCTTTAAAGCACCTTTATTTTTAAGAGTGTGTGCTGGGTTCTTTTGAATCAAACATAAACATTTTCAGGGTAAGAAGTTGTGTTCGGTGCTTTGGCTCAAAGCTGGATTGAAAATGAGACTCAACATTTTTTATGCTGTAGGTTTATATGAATCATTCCCAATAGAAGGTTTGAAATAGTGTGATGTTAAAGCCACAATATGTACATTTGGAGCGCTAGATGACGTTATGTATAAAAGTGGAATTATGGGACGTGGTTTTCACCATCCAGAGGCGTATGGAGATCACCCATCATGTTCACAGACGAGGTGATGAATGCATTTTATCTGATGTCATCGTAATGAATTTGCTCACAAGAAACATGGAATGTAATGCTACGCTAGCCTGCTAGTCATATTGGACTTTGTCAGTTGATTTGCTAGCATAATGCTACACAGTTTTACGTGTTTAAAACAGACAAACAGTCGTCGTTTGAAAAGTAAACTACATTTACGCTTGTTTGGGTTTCCTTTAGTCACCAAAGAGTAACCGTGATCCATAATAACAGAACAACAGATGCCGTATAATCTCTTCTGCATGTGCGTGTTGCTGTAGTTTCTACAAGAGGAAACTGAGGGTCGTGCGGAGCAGCGGATATTAAATCACTCATATGAGACAAACACAAGAGACGAGGGACAGGACATTAGTTTAAATAGAAATTTCTCTGGATTTGCACATTATTGGGATAATGTAAGTACACAACTGCATGAAATATATCACACTAAAAAAAGTGACTTTTGGATATTTCATAACAAAATTTGTCCATATTGTGGCTTTAAGATGAAATCATTGCCCAAAATTAGAATTTTGACTGTGAAAACATCATGATGCATCTGCATGAGTTTACCCAGTAAAAATCCTTTAAAAAAAGGACATTTTCTGGCAGCTGGACCGCCAGTAAAACAAATAACAGATGACAGTATTTTCACATGAACTTAGATGTTTATTAAGTGTGTTTCTCCTGGAACTAGAGGTTTTTTACAGCATTTCAAAAATACGTGAAAATTCTGTAAAATTACAGTTAATTTACAGTGTAGACTGCACAATTATTTTTATATCTTTAGAACATCAGTAAATTATTATTAAACCAAGCGTGCGTGATGTGTGTTAGGAAACACCGCTAATAACATAAAAGTTGTGTGATAGTCGTGTCTGTTTTCTGTCAGTTTATGGAAAGACACACACGGCCGTGCGTTTATTGATGTGATGTCATAGTTTCTGCTGTAATTATTGGCTGTGGAGATTATTAACGCTTGGACAGCCGTGCACCTCACATTCTTGGTTGGGTTTTATTTTTGGCAGCCCTGCTCTGGTTGTGACCTTCATAAGTTGCTTGTTTTGGACGTGTGGAGGCGTTTCTGCTGAGCGTTACACTTCTGCTAAACATCAGAGACATCAAATGACCAACGGCTGCTAAACAGAATTCAATACGTCCAGCGCGCGGATGCACAATTACTGCAGCACGGCTATTCTGAGCGTCTTCACACACCGCTGCAGAGAAGAAGAAGAAAGATCTGCTGATCTCATTAAAATATTCTCACACACACAGACCTCGCCGTTTCGCTGAACTGTGTTGGGGAAGCAATTTTAAAACCGTAGCTTTCCAAAATACCAACCGCTCATAATTTAAACAACAGTCAAGCTGACATTTCACAAAAGAAATCCAAACTCTGTTCCTGGACTCCCTGAAGACACACGTTTGGATTTCTCAAACACGCAGATTCAGTGCATGAGCTCACAGTGAAGAAGTATTAAAAACCTCAAGCAAGTAATAAAAGTTTTATTTCTAATCTGCACTGCCGGATGTCCTGATAACCACCAAAGGTTTGACTGGTTGGTTCTGGTCAGTTTCTAAAAGTATATTCTCATTTTACATCGTTTACATTAAGGTATCCTTTATGAAACATTTATAAATGTGTTCATTAATAGTTAAGTCATTTACAAATGCATTACAAAGCAGTTATAACTAAATGAATAAAAAGGGGCATGATGAAAGGTCTGCCAAATATTGAGCAGGTATAAAAAAAATACTGACAGACTATATTACAAACAACATCAAGATAATAATCAATCTGTTTCCAGTCAAATAAATGATGAATAACTACATTTATTAAGCATTTATAACATGTGAGTTAAACATGGCTCACTATTTGAAAGGTATTTCATTAGAATCCCTCTTTTAGTTCATGCAGTTATAACTGCTTCATAATGCATTTGTAAATGACTTATTAATCATTAATGAACACATTTATAAATGCTTTATAAAGGGTACCTTCATGTAAATGAATTCTGAAAGAAATATTTATGCTTAATAAATGCATTTGGAGAATTAAACTATGGTACACGTGTGTGGTTGTTTGAAAGGCTTGTTAAAGCTTAAGATGGACTTGATTTGCCATCTGTCTTACAGACGGACTACACACAGATTCCTTTTGCACACTTGTGCTCTATTTTCCAACATTTTGTATTGTAAATAGTGCAAATTGAACGGTACACAAAAAGAAGCACTCTTTAGGTATCTGGATGATGCACTCATTCAGATGAGAAAAATGAGAAAAGAACACTTCAGCCTGTTGGTTGACAGATGTTGGGCAACAAAAAACAAGAGTTTGATAAAGAAATAGACTGCATTGTGTTATGAGTTTAATGATTTGATAACTGTGTAAAACTAGTTTAGTGTTCCATTTGAAGCCATACTACTCTTGTAAAATTCATACACTAGATACTATATTATGTGATTTAGGACACGGTTGGTGACAGCAGAGCTGCTTTTGTAGTTGTGCGAGTTGAAGCTAGTGTTGTGTAGAATGAATCTGATGATCCAGAAGAGATCAGATGTGCTGAAACATTTAAATGCAGTCTCAAAACTCATCTTTTTAGCTGTGGATGTCCTGAATGAGCGCTGGTCCTTGTCCAAACGGATTGCACTATATTTCATGTATAATCAGTTTTAATGAACTTTAAATCAATTGTTTTAAATTCCTTCTTTTATTTTAGATGATTATTTTAATTAATTTTATGTGAAGCACTTTGACTTACCATTGTGTATGAAAAGTGTTATGTAAAAAACCTTGCCTTGCCTTCATTATGCTCTTATAAAGAAGAACAGATCCACACTTTCATCAGTTTATACTGTGTTTCTTGTTCTGTCCTAATATTGTACAGTATATACACCATCAAATAATGTGTCCCTGTATGATGCAACATATTCACTTGTTTTTGCTTAAGTGGTCCACAGGATTTGCTCATTTTCATAAACGTTTGTTTGATGATTACAGGTAAATGATGTCGATATAGTGAAGTAAACCTTGTCTGTGTTTAGCCTTTATTGAAAACGATCTGTTCGATGTAAAACAAGTATTCTTCCCAAATCTGCCCCTGTGCTTGACATGAATTGTGATTAGTGATAGTAAATCAGGGTCAAGATTGGACGTAGTATTTTTCATTGTGTTGATTTCGACTCTTCAGAAAGCAATCGTCTCCGTCACGTTCGGTGATTCAGAGTAAAGCTTCAAGTATCCGCTGGTGTTGTGAAGCGAGATGACTTCATTTCTCTCCGTCTCCTCCTACAACACTTGAGCCGCTGTAATCTTCCATTATAAGCCCATTAGTTCAGCGCTGCTTGATGTCTTATTTTCTCTAATTGGCCCGTCATGAACTGTAATGAATTAACTGTGTTAGTGAATGACGGGCGGATCTCCGGCTCCACCGCAGTCATTCTCATTCTTATTTCTCGTGAGCTCTCCAGAGGAACATTTCTCACGCGTGACACGGAAATCACATGATGAAGCTCTTCGTGTCTGTTTAACGCCAGAGAAACGTCTGCGGTTTCTGCGCTTTGAACTCTTCATGCATTATAAATGCGTCATCATTAAACATTCAGTCCTTTTATTTCAGCTGTTATAAATGATCTTAGTTATTTTAATCACAGCGTCTCACAAAACGAGAGAATAAAACTGTCTGTCTGCTTCAGAGAGTGTTGATACGAGATCTCTGTCTCTCTCTCTGTCTGTCTGAAGGATTCTGTGAGAAAGAGTCTGTGTGTGAATTATTCTGGAATAGAATAAATCTGAGGTCATTAGATTCAGATCGAAGGGGTTTCGGTCTCTTCAGACTTACTATCTAATAATCTGACCCTGGTACAGTCTGTATCTCTCACCGCTCCTGAAGCATATCTCCACACTTAAGAAAATAGTGGGACTTTTTTGCAACAAACCTTGATTTATTTACTTAATTACTTTGCGATGATGTCCAAGAACTTTCTGCATCAAAACATACTTCAACTGAAGTGATAAGATGATGTTTTTTGCAAATTTGGCATTATTATATAATCATTATAGAACTCTTTTGCTTTCCTGATTACTCGGTTATATGTTGGTCATTTATCAAGATTTTCTTTCAAAGGTCGGAGCCGATGGCCCTGTGGTTAGTGCTCCGACATATAGTGCTTTTGCGCTCCGGGCTTCGAGTTTGAATCCCAGCTCGAGGTCCTTTCCTGATCCCACCCCCTCTCTCTCGCCCACTTCACTTCTTGTCCTCTCTAAAAAAAAATAAGCTGTCCAAATAAAGGCAAAAACGCCCCAAAATAAATCTTAAAAAATAAAAGATTTTCTTAAAAAGAACACTTTTAAATTTAAAAGTTTAAAAGAGCAATGTGGAGATCGTAGCAGCATCTAGTGGTGAACTTGTGATTTCCAACCAACGGCTCACTACACCCCTCCCTATCAAAGCACTACGGTGGCTGACACATGACAAACATTTTGTCGCGTTTTCGCTTCTTTGCCGAAGGAGATAACGTATTTACGAAACGTGCCCTGTAGAGCAGTTTGTCCGTAGAGTCTAAGTAGAAACAACATGGAGAACTCCATGTAAGGGGACCGGCGGTGTATGTAGATGCTCATTCTGAGGTCATAAAATCATAAGCTTCATTACGTAAGGTCGTCATACACCTCTGAACACAAAGTTATGTGTATTATATTGCATATCTTTCAATAGATACTCAAAAAATTACTGTTTTGGGGCCACAACTGTTTCTCCTATGATCAAAACACTGGATAGGTTTCAGTGTATTGTTCTGCAGACATGTGCGTTGTGCAGTATGTTATTTACACGTGTGTTAGAAATAAAGCACAGAGAGGAAGTGACAGATACAGTAACAGAAAGTCTTGAAGCATTCCCGCAGCGGCGATCTGGCCGGTGTCTCGCTGATTGACACAAGAGCTTTTGCCAACACTGCTTTACAAATGTGTTGAGAATGTTTTACAAGCTACAGCGGCTTAGAACATCACACACACACACACACACACACACACACACACACACACACACACACACACACACACACACACACACACACACAGTGTATGTTAACTTCCTGACTATAGTGACTGTAGTTTGCCTGTCTACTCGTGTTAAATGAGTTTACAGCTGTGTCTGTTCTGCACGCACACACACACACACACACACGTACGGACACATGCAGAAACGCATACACACACACAGACACACCTACACATGCAGGCACACACACCTAGACACAGACGGGTGTGTATATGGACACACATAGAACATTTGTGACTGTTGTTTGTAAATAACATGAATTATTCATTAATGCACCTGCTGTAATATTGATGTTGTTCATTTATTTTTCCTGTTTATCATTAGTCACATAATGACTGTCTTGACTTTACACACATCTCAGTGTCTCTGTGTCCGTCTCAACATACTGTCAACATACCATATCGTAAAGCAGCAGTTTAGCTTGCTTTTAGTGTTATACACTTTCAAGAATAACACACTTTTTGTGTTACAGGATTTAAAAGTGTGTGTCAAATACATGAATGGAACAACACAAAGTGCTTTCTTAGAGATTAGTTTTATAGCAGATTTGTATAAAAACAATATTAGTACATGAGTTCATAACAGAACATATCACATTCTCCCACAGACAGACAGACAAGCTGAGGACTTGTTGTGATCTACAGTCCTGTGATAGACGTTCAGATGTTGACTGAAGCACATGAATGACACCACATTCAATCATTTGATCCATGAAGAAAATCCCTTCTGTCCTCAGTAACACGTGAGAGGCGTTGTGAGATCTGTGTGAAGTTGTAGGTAAACAGTTCAGTTCTTTACCTCAGAGGGAAATAAACCCATCCACACAAACACATGAACATTACAAAAGACTTTTCTCAGGATGTGTGTTTGAGTTTCAGCCGACACTGTCTCATCACTCACCGTGAGCCCACGCTTCTGCTCTCTGATTGGTTCAGGACCGGACGTTGTGACGCATTCTCTCATGTCCTTCTGCATCTGTATCTGTGTACTACAGCCGAACACAACAGCAGATCATTAACTGAATATCTGAAAACAATGACGGGTTTGCTGAAGGGTTGCTTTCATATCTCCCATCAGAAGCGATGAGACTGAGAGACATGAAATGTCCTTGTTGGGTGAAAAAGAACATAAAGTCCGACATGAAGGGACTTCTGCCATCTGACAACTGTTATTTACTTCATGTCACATCAAGAGACATCAGTCTGACAGAAGAGTCAACCAATGAATGCCCTTCCATGAGAGAGAGAGAGAGAGAGAGAGAGAGAGAGAGAGAGAGAGAGAGAGAGAGAGAGAGAGAGAGAGAGAGAGAAAGAATCTCTTAACATGTCCTTGTTAAATTAACAGGACCGTAGCCAGCCACGTGGAAGGCTCAAAAAGTGTATTATTATTATAATTTATTATTTGATTATGAGGTTGAAATACTTCACGTATGTTCTAACACTGTTGATGTGAATGACACACTCTCCAAACAAACAATCAAACGTGTAATCGGAGGACCACCACGAATCCACCTGCTCATTACAAATACTCAGCATAACTCAATGTTCTTTATTAAGGGTCCATTTGGTCAATTTAAGTTTTAAGGTTTTAATTAAAACATCAACTAACAAACATGCGTAACATGTAGTTTTATCACATGACTACAGTATTAGCTAAGGTTAGGCCTTTCATGGGCGTAGCCAGAGTTTGAAAATGTGTGAGGTTTGTGGTGGTGTGTCAATAATTATACAACATATTACCAATAAATTCTATAAATCATTCAACTTTAGTAAATATAATGAATAATAAAGTAAAAAAATGATAAATGTATATACTGTCAGGACTCTGTCCTTCCTGTCTCGAGTTCTCTAGCTCACTGGGCAGAGTCGTGACATTGCCACGTCTTTCGGGTTTCTGTTGTGTTATGTGTGGAGACACGTGGCTTTATGTTGTTACTTGGTGCCACGTGTCCTCCTGTGGTGTTTCTCAGCCCTGCCATCCTTTCTCTCGTAATTGTTTCATTAGGGTTTTATTCCCATCGCCTGCTCTGGTGTTCAATCTTGTTAGGGTTTCATTCAAACCACCCGAACCACCCCTGGCTAGAATGGTGTTGAACTTATTACATTGAAAGAAAATGCGATATATTCAAATAATATTCCATTAAAAAATTATTATTCATATCTACTATTTTGTTTCTGATGAAAATGTTTAATTTGACAACAGCCCAAAAGGGCTCATGTGACAACCCTTCTCATTTCTTTCCACTGGCTAACCCTAACCCTAACCCTAACCCTAAGCCCGGATCAGATTCAAGTCACTGATGTTTGCATACAGAAATATCACTGGATCTGCGCCGGCATACTTTCACACCCTCCTACACTCCTACACCCCATCAAGAACCTTCACTCTCTCCTACACCCCATCAAGAACCTTCACACCCTCCTAAACTCCTACACCCCATCAAGAACCTTCACACCCTACTACACTCCTACACCCCATCAAGAACCCTCACACCCTACTACACTCCTACACCCCATCAAGAACCTTCACTCTCTCCTACACCCCATCAAGAACCTTCACACCCTCCTACACTCCTACACCCCATCAAGAACCTTCACACCCTACTGCACTCCTACACCCCATCAAGAACCTTCACACCCTCCTACACTCCTACACCCCATCAAGAACCTTCACACCCTACTACACTCCTACACCCCATCAAGAACCTTCACACCCTACTGCACTCCTACACCCCATCAAGAACCTTCACAACCTCCTACACTCCTACACCCCATCAAGAACCTTCACACCCTCCTACACTCCTACACCCCATCAAGAACCTTCACACCCTACTGCACTCCTACACCCCATCAAGAACCTTCACACCCTACTACACTCCTACACCCCATCAAGAACCTTCACACTCTATTACACTCCTACACCCCATCAAGAACCTTCACACCCTACTACACTCCTACACCCCATCAAGAACCTTCACACCCTACTACACTCCTACACCCCATCAAGAACCTTCACACCCTCCTACACCCCATCAAGAACCTTCACAGCCTCCTACACTCCTACACCCCATCAAGAACCTTCACACCCTCCTACACTCCTACACCCCATCAAGAACCTTCACAGCCTACTACACTCCTGCACCCCATAAAGAACCTTCACAGCCTACTTCACTCCTACACCCCATCAAGAACCTTCACACCCTACTATACTCCTACACCCCATCAAGAACCGTCACACCCTCCTACACTCCTACACCCCATCAAGAACCTTCACAGCCTACTACACTCCTGCACCCCATAAAGAACCTTCACAGCCTACTTCACTCCTACACCGAATCAAGAACCTTCACAACCTACTACACTCCTACATCTCATCAAGAACCTTCACAGCCTACTACACTCCTACACCCCATCAAGAACCTTCACACCCTCCTACACTCCTATACCCCATCAAGAACTTTCACACCCTCCTACACTCCTACACCCCATTAAGAACCCTCACACCCTCCTACACTCCTACACCCCATCAAGAACCTTCACACCCTACTACACTCCTACACCCCATAGAGAACCGTCACACCCTACAACACTCCTACACACCATCAATAACCTTCACACCCTACTACACTCCTACACCCCATCAAGAACCTTCACACCCTACTACACTCCTACACCCCATCAAGAACCGTCACACCCTACAACACTCCTACACACCATCAATAACCTTCACACCCTACTACACCCCTACACCCCATCAAAACCTTCACACCCTACTACACTCCTCCACCCCATCAAGAACCTTCACAGCCTACTACACTCCTGCACCCCATCAAGAACCTTCACAGCCTACTACACTCCTACACCCCATAAAGAACCTTCACAGCCTACTACACTCCTACACCCCATCAAGAACCTTCACACCCTCCTACACTCCTACACCCCATCAAGAACCTTCACACCCTACAACACTCCTACACACCCTCAATAACCTTCACACCCTACTACACCCCTACACCCCATCAAGAACCTTCACACCCTACTGCACTCTTACACTCCACATATTACGGTTTTATTGTATGTTTGACTTCTAAATGTACATGTATGTTTATTCTTTTTTTACGTAAGAAAGCATGATTTTCATTTGTTTTGTGATGTATTTTTTATTTTATTTTCCAGTTCAGTCAAATGTGCTGCATTAACAGTGCTGGTGTGTCTAATGGTGATTTGAAGACAGCAGTACAGTTGATATTTTACAGTTTCATCATTAAATCTGATGTAGTGTCAAACTCTTGTAATGAATGGTGAAAGTTTGTGTATCATTAAAGCGAGAAAACAGCAGAAACTCTCTCACTTTACATTGATAATGACTCAAGAGAAGACCATGATACTGCAAATATTAAAGTTCTTCGCTTTACTCCTGTCCCTTCAGATTTACTACAGTAGAAGAGCAATCGTGATTCAAAATCATATTTTAGCATTTTACAAACATATTAAATGAGTTTCAGGACTGTGATCTGTTAGTGAGGTTGAATCAGGGGCAGACTGACCAGTAGGAAAGTCCAGAACGGCCGTACCACCTACGGCCATGAACAGGGGTGGACCAGTGAATTCCAAAAAAAAAAATGATTCCGCTTTTCCAAGACGTTGAGAATTCCATTTAAGCAATCGACTCCTCTTTAAGAGGCTTTATTAGCACCGCGCCTTAGCTGATGTCATTGGTCAACTAAATCACATTAGTTTCTTGTCTAAAACAGTACAGCCTTCAGAAAAAACTGATGGATGAAGTCTATATAAATACAAATATTCTGCGTCCCTAAAAGAAAAAGCCATACTACACTCCTACACCCCATCAAGAACCTTCACACCCTACTACACTCCTACACCCCATCAAGAACCTTCACACCCTCCTACACTCCTACACTCCATCAAGAACCTTCACACCCTCCTACACTCCTACACCCCATCAAGAACCTTCACACCCTCCTACACTCCTACACTCCATCAAGAACCTTCACACCCTCCTACACTCCTACACTCCATCAAGAACCTTCACACCCTACTACACTCCTGCACCCCATCAAGAACCTTCTTACACTCCTACATCCCACTCCTTACACTCCTACACTCCTACATCCCATCAAGAACCTTCACACCCTACTACACTCCTACACTCCATCAAGAACCTTCACACCCTACTACACTCCTGCACCCCATCAAGAACCTTCTTACACTCCTACATCCCACTCCTTACACTCCTACACTCCTACATCCCATCAAGAACCTTCACACCCTACTACACTCCTACACTCCATCAAGAACCTTCACACCCTACTACACTCCTACACTCCATCAAGAACCTTCACACCCTACTACACTCCTACATCCCATCAAGAACCTTCACACCCTACTACACTCCTGCACCCCATCAAGAACCTTCACACCCTACTACACTCCTACACCCCATCAAGAACCTTCACACCCTACTACACTCCTCCACCCCATCAAGAACCTTCACACCCTACTACACTCCTACACCCCATCAAGAACCTTCACACCCTACTACACTACTACACCCCATCAAGAACTTTCACACACTCCTACACTCCTACACCCCATCGAGAACCTTCACACCCTACTACACTCCTACACCCCATCAAGAACCTTCACACCCTACTACACTCCTACACTCCATCAAGAACCTTCACACCCTCCTACACTCATACATCCCATCAAGAACCTTCACACCCTACTATACTCCTACACCCCATCAAGAGCCTTTACACTCTATTACACTCCTACACCCCATCAAGAACCTTCACACCCTACCCCTACTACACTCCTACACCCCATCAAGAACCTTCACACCCTACTACACTCCCCTTTCTCCTACACCCCATCAAGAACCTTCACACCCTACTACACTCCTACACCCCATCAAGAACCTTCACACCCTACTACACTCCTACACCCCATCAAGAACCTTCACACCCTACTACACTCCTACACCCCATCAAGAACCTTCACACCCTACTACACTCCTACACCCCATCAAGAACCTTCACACCCTACTACACTCCTACACCCCATCAAGAACCTTCACACCCTACTACACTCCTACACCCCATCAAGAACCTTCACACCCTACTACACTCCTACACCCCATCAAGAACCTTCACACCCTACTACACTCCTACACCCCATCAAGAACCTTCACACCCTACTACACTCCTACACCCCATCAAGAACCTTCACACCCTACTAACACCCCATCAAGAACCTTCACACCCTACTACACTCCTACACCCCATCAAGAACCTTCACACCCTACTACACTCCTACACCCCATCAAGAACCTTCACACCCTACTACACTCCCACACCCCATCAAGAACCTTCACACCCTACTACACTCCTACACCCCATCAAGAACCTTCACACCCTACTACACTCCTACACCCCATCAAGAACCTTCACACCCTACTACACTCCTACACCCCATCAAGAACCTTCACACCCTACTACACTCCTACACCCCATCAAGAACCTTCACACCCTACTACACTCCTACACCCCATCAAGAACCTTCACACCCTACTACACTCCTACACCCCATCAAGAACCTTCACACCCTACTACACTCCTACACCCCATCAAGAACCTTCACACCCTACTACACTCCTACACCCCATCAAGAACCTTCACACCCTACTACACTCCTACACCCCATCAAGAACCTTCACACCCTACTACACTCCTACACCCCATCAAGAACCTTCACACCCTACTACACTCCTACACCCCATCAAGAACCTTCACACCCTACTACACTCCTACACCCCATCAAGAACCTTCACACCCTATTACACTCCTACACCCCATCAAGAACCTTCACACCCTACTACACTCCTACACCCCATCAAGAACCTTCACACCCTACTACACTCCTGCACCCCATCAAGAACCTTCACACCCTACTACACTCCTACACCCCATCAAGAACCTTCACACCCTACTACACTCCTACACCCCATCAGGAACCTTCACACCCTCCTACACTCCATCAAGAACCTTCACACCCTCCTACACTCATACATCCCATCAAGAACCTTCACACCCTACTATACTCCTACACCCCATCAAGAACCTTCACACCCTACTACACTCCTACACCCCATCAAGAACCTTCACACCCTACTACACTCCTGCACCCCATCAAGAACCTTCACACCCTACTACACTCCTGCACCCCATCAAGAACCTTCACACCCTACTACACTCCTACACCCCATCAAGAACCTTCACACCCTACTACACTCCTACACCCCATCAAGAACCTTCACACCCTACTACACTCCTACACCCCATCAAGAACCTTCACACCCTACTACACTCCTACACCCCATCAAGAACCTTCACACCCTACTACACTCCATCAAGAACCTTCACACCCTCCTACACTCCTACATCCCATCAAGAACCTTCACACCCTACTATACTCCTACACCCCATCAAGAACCTTCACACCCTACTACACTCCTACACCCCATCAAGAACCTTCACACTCTATTACACTCCTACACCCCATCAAGAACCTTCACACCCTACTACACTCCTACACCCCATCAAGAACCTTCACACTCTATTACACTCCTACACCCCATCAAGAACCTTCACACCCTACTACACTCCTACACCCCATCAAGAACCTTCACACCCTACTACACTCCTGCACCCCATCAAGAACCTTCACACCCTACTACACTCCTACACCCCATCAAGAACCTTCACACCCTACTACACTCCTACACCCCATCAAGAACCTTCACACTCTATTACACTCCTACACCCCATCAAGAACCTTCACACCCTACTACACTCCTACACCCCATCAGGAACCTTCACACCCTACTACACTCCTGCACGCCATCAAGAACCTTCACACCCTACTACACTCCTGCACCCAATCAAGAACCTTCACACCCTACTACACTCCTACACCCCATCAGGAACCTTTACACCCTCCTACACTCCATCAAGAACCTTCACACCCTCCTACACTCCATCAAGAACCTTCACACCCTACTACACTCATACATCCCATCAAGAACCTTCACACCCTACTATACTCCTACACCCCATCAAGAACCTTCACACCCTACTACACTCCTACACCCCATCAAGAACCTTCACACCCTACTACACTCCTACACCCCATCAAGAACCTTCACACTCTATTACACTCCTACACCCCATCAAGAACCTTCACACCCTACTACACTCCTACACCCCATCAGGAACCTTCACACCCTACTACACTCCTGCACGCCATCAAGAACCTTCACACCCTACTACACTCCTGCACCCAATCAAGAACCTTCACACCCTACTACACTCCTACACCCCATCAGGAACCTTTACACCCTTCCTACACTCCATCAAGAACCTTCACACCCTCGTACACTCATACATCCCATCAAGAACCTTCACACCCTACTATACTCCTACACCCCATCAAGAACCTTCACACCCTACTACACTCCTACACCCCATCAAGAACCTTCACACCCTACTACACTCCTGCATGCCATCAAGAACCTTCACACCCTACTACACTCCTGCACCCAATCAAGAACCTTCACACCCTACTACACTCCTACACCCCATCAGGAACCTTTACACCCTCCTACACTCCATCAAGAACCTTCACACCCTCGTACACTCATACATCCCATCAAGAACCTTCTTACACTCCTACATCCCACTCCTTACACTCCTACACTCCTACATCCCATCAAGAACCTTCACACCCTACTACACTCCTACACTCCATCAAGAACCTTCACACCCTACTACACTCCTGCACCCCATCAAGAACCTTCTTACACTCCTACATCCCACTCCTTACACTCCTACACTCCTACATCCCATCAAGAACCTTCACACCCTACTACACTCCTACACTCCATCAAGAACCTTCACACCCTACTACACTCCTACACTCCATCAAGAACCTTCACACCCTACTACACTCCTACATCCCATCAAGAACCTTCACACCCTACTACACTCCTGCACCCCATCAAGAACCTTCACACCCTACTACACTCCTACACCCCATCAAGAACCTTCACACCCTACTACACTCCTACATCCCATCAAGAACCTTCACACCCTCCTACACTCCTACACTCCATCAAGAACCTTCACATCCTACTACACTCCTGCACCCCATCAAGAACCTTCACACCCTACTACACTCCTGCACCCCATCAAGAACCTTCACACCCTACTACACTCCTACACCCCATCAAGAACCTTCACACCCTACTACACTACTACACCCATCAAGAACTTTCACACACTCCTACACTCCTACACCCCATCGAGGACCTTCACACCCTACTACACTCATACACCCCATCAAGAACCTTCACACCCTCCTACACTCCATCAAGAACCTTCACACCCTCCTACACTCATACATCCCATCAAGAACCTTCACACCCTACTATACTCCTACACCCCATCAAGAGCCATTACACTCTATTACACTCCTACACCCCATCAAGAACCTTCACACCCTACTACACTTCTACACCCCATCAAGAACCTTCACACCCTACTACACTCCTGCACGCCATCAAGAACCTTCACACCCTACTACACTCCTGCACCCCATCAAGAACCTTCACACCCTACTACACTCCTACACCCCATCAGGAACCTTTACACCCTCCTACACTCCATCAAGAACCTTCACACCCTCGTACACTCATACATCCCATCAAGAACCTTCACAACCTACTATACTCCTACACCCCATCAAGAACCTTCACACCCTACTACACTCCTACACCCCATCAAGAACCTTCACACCCTACTACACTCCTACACCCCATCAAGAACCTTCACACCCTACTACACTCCTACACCCCATCAAGAACCTTCACACCCTACTACACTCCTGCACCCCATCAAGAACCTTCACACCCTACTACACTCCTACACCCCATCAAGAACATTCACACCCTACTATACTCCTACACCCCATCAAGAACCTTCACACCCTACTACACTCCTACACCCCATCAAGAACCTTCACACCCTACTACACTCCTGCACCCCATCAAGAACCTTCACACCCTACTACACTCCTACACCCCATCAAGAACCTTCACACCCTACTACACTCCTACACCCCATCAAGAACCTTCACACCCTACTACACTCCTACACCCCATCAAGAACCTTCACACTCTACTACACTCCTACACCCCATCAAGAACCTTCACACTCTATTACACTCCTACACCCCATCAAGAACCTTCACACCCTACTACACTCCTACACCCCATCAAGAACCTTCACACCCTACTACACTCCTGCACCCCATCAAGAACCTTCACACCCTACTACACTCCTACACCCCATCAAGAACCTTCACACCCTACTACACTCCTGCACCCCATCAAGAACCTTCACACCCTACTACCTCCTACACCTCATCCCCATCAAGAACCTTCACACCCTACTACACTCCTACACCCCATCAAGAACCTTCACACTCTATTACACTCCTACACCCCATCAAGAACCTTCACACCCTACTACACTCCTACACCCCATCAAGAACATTCACACCCTACTATACTCCTACACCCCATCAAGAACCTTCACACCCTACTACACTCCTACACCCCATCAAGGACCTTCACACCCTACTACACTCATACACCCCATCAAGAACCTTCACACCCTACTACACTCCAATACCCAATCAAGAACCTTCACACTCTCCTACACTCCATCAAGAACCTTCACACCCTCCTACACTCATACATCCCATCAAGAACCTTCACACCCTACTATACTCCTACACCCCATCAAGAGCCTTTACACTATATTACACTCCTACACCCCATCAAGAACCTTCACACCCTACTACACTCCTACACCCCATCAGGAACCTTCACACCCTACTACACTCCTGCACGCCATCAAGAACCTTCACACCCTACTACACTCCTGCACCCAATCAAGAACCTTCACACCCTACTACACTCCTACACCCCATCAGGAACCTTTACACCCTCCTACACTCCATCAAGAACCTTCACACCCTCGTACACTCATACATCCCATCAAGAACCTTCACGCCCTACTATACTCCTACACCCCATCAAGAACCTTCACACCCTACTACACTCCTACACCCCATCAAGAACCTTCACACCTTACTACACTCCTGCATGCCATCAAGAACCTTCACACCCTACTACACTCCTGCACCCAATCAAGAACCTTCACACCCTACTACACTCCTACAGCCCATCAGGAACCTTTACACCCTCCTACACTCCATCAAGAACCTTCACACCCTCGTACACTCATACATCCCATCAAGAACCTTCACACCCTACTACACTCCCCTCTCTACACCCCATCAAGAACCTTCACACCCTACTACACTCCTACACCCCATCAAGAACCTTCACACTCTATTACACTCCTACACCCCATCAAGAACCTTCACACCCTACTACACTCCTACACCCCATCAAGAACCTTCACACCCTACTACACTCCTGCACCCCATCAAGAACCTTCACACCCTACTACACTCCTACACCCCATCAAGAACCTTCACACCCTACTACACTCCTACACCCCATCAAGAACCTTCACACTCTATTACACTCCTACACCCCATCAAGAACCTTCACACCCTACTACACTCCTACACCCCATCAGGAACCTTCACACCCTACTACACTCCTGCACGCCATCAAGAACCTTCACACCCTACTACACTCCTGCACCCAATCAAGAACCTTCACACCCTACTACACTCCTACACCCCATCAGGAACCTTTACACCCTCCTACACTCCATCAAGAACCTTCACACCCTCGTACACTCATACATCCCATCAAGAACCTTCACACCCTACTATACTCCTACACCCCATCAAGAACCTTCACACCCTACTACACTCCTACACCCCATCAAGAACCTTCACACCCTACTACACTCCTACACCCCATCAAGAACCTTCACACTCTATTACACTCCTACACCCCATCAAGAACCTTCACACCCTACTACACTCCTACACCCCATCAGGAACCTTCACACCCTACTACACTCCTGCACGCCATCAAGAACCTTCACACCCTACTACACTCCTGCACCCAATCAAGAACCTTCACACCCTACTACACTCCTACACCCCATCAGGAACCTTTACACCCTCCTACACTCCATCAAGAACCTTCACACCCTCGTACACTCATACATCTCATCAAGAACCTTCACACCCTACTATACTCCTACACCCCATCAAGAACCTTCACACCCTACTACACTCCTACACCCCATCAAGAACCTTCACACCCTACTACACTCCTGCATGCCATCAAGAACCTTCACACCCTACTACACTCCTGCACCCAATCAAGAACCTTCACACCCTACTACACTCCTACACCCCATCAGGAACCTTTACACCCTCCTACACTCCATCAAGAACCTTCACACCCTCGTACACTCATACATCCCATCAAGAACCTTCACACCCTACTATACTCCTACACCCCATCAAGAACCTTCACACCCCACTACACTCCTACACCCCATCAAGAACCTTCACACTCTATTACACTCCTACACCCCATCAAGAACCTTCACACCCTACTACACTCCTACACCCCATCAAGAACCTTCACACCCTACTACACTCCTGCACCCCATCAAGAACCTTCACACCCTACTACACTCCTACACCCCATCAAGAACCTTCACACCCTACTACACTCCTACACCCCATCAAGAACCTTCACACTCTATTACACTCCTACACCCCATCAAGAACCTTCACACCCTACTACACTCCTACACCCCATCAAGAACCTTCACACCCTACTACACTCCTGCACCCCATCAAGAACCTTCACACCCTACTACACTCCTACACCCCATCAAGAACCTTCACACCCTACTATACTCCTACACCCCATCAAGAACCTTCACACCCTACTACACTCCTACACCCCATCAAGAACCTTCACACCCTACTACACTCCTGCACCCCATCAAGAACCTTCACACCCTACTATACTCCTACACCCCATCATGAACCTTCACACCCTACTACACTCCTACACCCCATCAAGAACCTTCACACACTCCTACACTCCTACACCCCATCAAGAACCTTCACAGCCTCCTACACTCCTACACCCCATCAAGAACCTTCACACCCTACTACACTCCTACACCCCATCTAGAACCTTCACACCCTACTACACTCTTACACTCAGACACTCAGACATGCACAGACACACTAAAACACATGTCGGCACGGACACACACATACATGCACACATACGTAGGCACGCACACACACAAGCACAGACTCACAAACATGCACACACACACAAACATGCACACACACACTTACACCTTACACATGTCGGCACGCACACACACAAGCACACTCAGACATGCACACACACACTAAAACACATGTCGGCACGCATGCACACAAGCATAGACACACAGACATGCACACACACACTTACACATGTCGGCACGCACACAAGCACAGACACACAGACATGTACACACACACACTTACACATGTCGGCACAGACACACACAAGCACAGACACACATGCACGCACACACACACATGCACACACACACACACCAGGCGTGCTGATTTTCTGTAAAGCAGGCTGTGAACACTGATGTGTTGTTTCGTCATTTACAGTAATGTCCTCTGGAGATTAAACTCATTCTTATGCGTGACAGCGAGCTTGTGAAGTTATGAGTTGTGTGGTTTTGGATTGAATGTTTTCCTGTTGTGATTGACTGATGTGCTGAAACAAACATCTTCAAACAATCACAACACATAATAGAGCGGCCGAAGAGCTTCAGGTTTGAGCAGAAATGCTTTGTGTGCTTCAAGAGAAAAAAACACATAACAACACAACGAATGAAGACTTGAGATATGAAGCACTTTCATAGATCCAAGTTGTTTTTGTCCAAAACTGAATGTGTTTGAATATTGCGAGATATTTCCCCGCTGACACACTTGTGTTTTATTAAGTGTTAAAGTGACTCACCGGATCTTCATTTCATCTATTTTTGCCTTCTGAAGAAGAAAGAAAACTGAAATGAGACGAGTACAGAATCGTCTGTTAACAGGACTTTTTGTCAAACGTCTACAGACGATTCCGGCTGGATTTCATGCGGTTTGGACGAAGTTCGTCTGAAGTCTGGTTCACCGTCAGAAGAGTTGAGATGAGAACAATTTATCCTCAAATGTGTTTTTATGGAATGTCTTTCTCTAATCTGTAAAGCTGAAGCGTATGTTTCATTTATGAGCTGTTGCGGTCATGCATTCAAGTGTGGTGTGAGGATATTTCATATGGTTTTGGCGGTGCGTCGCAGGGCCTTCAGGACAGTGTGGACGTTTGCATTACAATGAGCACTGGAGTTTGCCGCTTCAAGATAAGAATTCAGGATTTGTCAATGAAAGATGAAATGTTTACTCATTTTGAATGGCTTGCGGCTGTGATGCTTCGTGTTTCTAAAAACTGAAATGAATCCTGAATTAAAGACCCAATCCATGTTTTGCACACACAGCAGTATGTGTGTGTATGTGTGTGTGCTGGGTTCTCATCATTTCCCAGTATTCTCAGTCTCCCGTTCAGCGGTGCATCTGTGGTGTTTCTTTATGTTGCTCAGAGAGTCTAATATCAACTAAATCTTAAATATGTTCACCAAAGCCATTTCTCATTCTCTCTTGTCTTCACTGTTCCTTTCCACAGCATGATAACTGACTCAGAAAACATCTTGGTTTGACAGTTATACTGAACAGTATATAATATCAAAAAAGATGATGATGATTATTATTATTATTACCATCAACAGTTAATGAAAGAAAAAATGCTTAAAAGCAGTGTTGGGCAAGTTACTCTAAAATGTAATGAATTACTAGTTACTAATGACATATTCAATAATATAAATAATAATATTAAATGACACAAAGTAGTTTTATTAACTGACCAAAGTATTATATTTGTGATAATTATACATTAAAGCACAGATTTAAAAGTCATACCTTGAATTTTGATGTCAATTCCACTATTGCACACACATATATTACACACAGTGTTTAGTTGAATGACCTCAGAAGTATCTGTAACTAAATGACAGTAAAAATGTATAATCCTTACTTGACTTTTCAATTGAAAAGTTATTAAATTACAGTAACTAATTACTTAGTAACTAGTTAGACCCAACCCTGGTGGCGTGTGACAGATGTTTACTGTCATCATGTTCAGTATGTAATGTAAGGGCCAATAATTCAGAAATGATTGGTCAATTATAGGCTGGTGATGTATAAAAACTCATGATGTCAGTATGATAACTGTCTTATTGTTCTTCTGACAGAAGAGTTTAGATTCTCTCTACCTCACGCTAACAACATCTGCCTGCCTGTAGTCCTCAAGTCAAGTCTGTTATCAGCAGCTGGTCAACATGTGTTTCATTAAGATTGAATCTACGGTACGGCCTTTCAAACTTCAGCTGGATTGATCTTTCCTCGGGTGTGAAATGAGTCCTGTGTCTTTAAGAGATTTCTGAAGGTTACATAATTGCAGTTGAATCATTTATGCAGCGTTTTACAGACTCATTAGCACATGTGCACCTGCTTCCTATCAGAAAATAATGATCACGTTCATGCCGTGTGAAATTTAATTAACTGATCTCAGATCAGGTTACCTGTAAAACAACACCTGAAGAGGTTCAATGGAACAACCAAAACGACTACCTTTGAGATCAACGACATGCTTCACGTTTTCATTGAGTCTTTTAAAATAATAATCCGGCCTGTATTTATTTAATTTATTCTCTGTCTATTAACAGATATGTCGTAATAGTTTTACACATGCAAACACTTTGTCTTTGTCCAGTCTTTCACACATCAGGATTAGTGTTGAAGACAGATTGTTGTGTCTGAAGAAGAGCTGTTGAGGATCTGTTGTGGACGTCAGAGATGTAAATGTCATTCTCAACATTCTCTGACGTTCCGATGAGAAAGATGCTGTTTTAGTTAAACGTCAAAGTGTCTTTTAAATACTGGGCTGTAGTTTAGACATCAAACGCTAAACCGTACGATTCTAGAGAGCACAACAAACTTTACAATAACCCCTAGACGCGCTCGCACAGATGTTTGCTGTCAGCGTATCTTATTTAATGACGACAAACAGGACACAGTTGTTTGGGATGTGTGTGTGAGGTGTCATGGCCGTGGAGGTTTGAGCGATTGTGTCAGAGACGAGGTCAAAGGTCACAGCACAGTAGAGTTCATAAAGAGATCAACATTCATAACATCAGCGTAGAGATGAGCTGAACCTCACGCTCGTATGACAGAAACATTCATCACGTCCTACTGCTTTATCACGCACACATTCTGTTGGAGTAAATGGCATTAGCGTGAGATTCTCAGATTCTCTTATTGTTTGCCTGCTTTGTTTTCTGTCTCCATTTGTTTTTAAGCTTCTGCCCAGAGGACAATGTCATTGCTCGGATGTTTCTCTTTCACAGCTCAGGAGATTTGAGTTCTCTGTTGTGTTTCATTTGAGTCTCAGATGTTTCTCCTCAAATTACTTTTATGAGAAATCAAAAGAGAATAAAGACTGGAGGTGTAAATGAATGTCGACTGTAGAGGTGAAATCATCTGGATTTGATGTGAAATGTTTGAGTTCAGATTGAGATCCGACTTTTTTTATGACCAATCTGAGCTCAGTTTGACACATTGTCGACACCTCTTCTCAAACTCTCGAGACGTCAAAAACGTTTCATCAGGAAACTAGAAATATTGCTCTCTTTTCTGCTGTCTTTTTAGCTGGTTAAAAACTTTTTTTGCGAATGAAGCTATATCTCAGTGGGCGGTCTCTACCCACCAAGATGAAAGGGCTTTTTCGATTGGTCATTCCCGCTTGAAGTGAAAATATAATCCCGCCCACTACGTTTCCCCCCTGCTGCCAGTCTGACAGAAGAGTGAGTTTCCAGCAGAAATGACGAACAACAGTTGGTTTACGTATACTGGGTAAGATAACTAATTGAGTATCTTAAACTCCGTGTCAAGTGAACTTCATTATTATGTTAAATAAGTAACGTTAGCTAAGCCCGTCTGTAGCTGGTGTTAGCGCTGATCAGCCATCGATACATTAGCTATCTGTCAGAGCCCCCAATTACTGAAGAGTCATCATTAGGTAATCATGAATGCGGTTAACATTTAAATATGCATTGCCAAACAAGCATTCTTTTTAAAACTAATATATACCCTAAAGGGGCGACGTGTCCTGGGGATAAATTATATCTACAGACAGACCTAGTGTTAAAACTAGTGATTGAGCCGATCGAACGGCAATTTCAAAGCGGGGAGTTGAGTCCAAATTCGGCACAACACCGGAACCAGACGATCTTTTATTTTTTAATTACAAAATGATTAGTTTTACTCTGAGACACAGAATTTTTGATAGCATAAAAAAACCTCCATTGATGTGTAGGAACTCTTAATGGTTTCATATGTTAGTAATAAATGATATTTACTCACTCAGAATGGTGACGTTGAGATGTCACATGACTTCACGTGTGCTCAGATGAGAGAGAGAATATAAACATGGGTTCTTTATGTTAAAGTGATGTTATTAACTTGTAAGGTGATCTGGCTGTCTCCCCTGTTAACTATGGGATGTCAGTTACTTGGCACTCCCTAGAGCGCACACCGTGCCAACCAATTGGGCCGTTTCCATGGCAACAGCTGGCAGGGAGGCAAGTGGGAGATTTTTTTGTCAGTATTCATGGACTGACTTGAATATATACAGATACAGACACAACATGATACACATGATTATATCATCAGGATATTAGTGTCAAAAAAATACTGCCAGTGTGTGTGTGTGTTTTGTTTGTGTGTGTATTGTCTGTACTTTTATGTGCTTTACAAGCGATATAGGAAGTATTTACAACATAGATTGTCTCAGATTTTATGAAGCTAGCATTGATATCTGAACAGACAGGATATATGGCAAGCCGAATTAGCCTTTATTCATTCTCAGGATATGCATTTTTTATATCAACAATTCAATTTTTACTAGTGAAACTGTTACTAATAGAAATTCCATTCTTGATATCAAAAATTCATATCCTGAGAATAGTTAAAAGCTAATTCGGCTTGCCATAAAGGACACGTGATCGAAACTTTTCATGATTTTTCTTTAATACGCTGTATCTTTATGCTGCAACTTTTCCTGGAGACTTGTTACCCTGCCGTCATCCTTTACTTTTGCTGCTTCAGATATCGATTGTGAAACAAGTCTAAAGCTTTGTCATTCCTCGGAACATTTGAATAATAAAATGACAGAAATGTTCAGTGACGCGTGTGCAGAATCACTGCTGGATGATGTTCGTCAACCAGACGGAGTGAAGATTTGCAAATGTCACCAAATCTGCTCATGTTACATTTATATGCATTTAATGAACAAAATGTCTTCAAAACCATAAAAAATGTCTTTCAGTCATGACGAACACCCAGGAGCTGAGAGCAGAATACTTTCAGTGCCTACATAACAACCTGGACCATCTGTTCTCTCTCTTTCTCTGTGTGTGTGTGTGTGTGTGTAAGGATGGATCATGCTGTGAAACTGGAGATTCGCAACGCAAATTCAGCTTGTAAACAAAAGCAGACGCCCGTGCATCACACACACGAGTTTGTTTAGGGTGGTTGTCGTAGCTTGACTTTAACTTTATTATTCCTTCACGTTTCTCTCTCTCTCATCCCTCCATCGGTTATATAGAACAGATGAAGTCATTTCCAGCACGGATGTGAGTGTATCAGGTTGCCGTTGTTTCTGATAGGTTGTCAGATAATGAGGTTTAATCCAATCATGATCAGTCATTCTTCACACACAGTATCATGAGTTTGAGAGAGAGATGTGTCCAGCAGAGAGAGAATAGATTACTGAAGAGAGAGAGAGAGAGAGAGAGAGAGAGAGAGAGAGAGAGAGAGAGAGAGAGAGTCTGACTGGATCAGATGTGATCAGATGGTCATGATGATCTCTGGGCTTCTGATGGAATGATTTGTTATTTCTCACTGAGATTAAAATCACTGCAACTTTTGAATAAATAAATGAGCTTCAAGCATCTGCACATTTGCTCTCAAAAATTCTCACAAAGTAAACTTTTTTTAAAGCATCTTTTACACAAAGCACAACCCAAATTCTAGAAATGTTGGGACTTTTTTAGTAAAAAAACATCCCAACATTTCTGGAATTCAGGTTGTATACTTATCTATACAAAATCTTTATATACGGTCAATATTTTAATTCATCAAAAGTGTTATTCAATGAACACAAGTTTACTTTACAACTTTCATTAAGTCTGTCCAGTTCAAATTAAAACACTAACGTTAAGACGGCTGATGTAATGTTCCAGTTTTTGTTTCTCATGTCTGATTCATGAGTTTAGTGACGATGACAAACCGAGGCATTGAGGGATTGAGCAGGAGCTGACAGTCGAGGAGATCAGATGTGCAGAAGAGAGCAGACGCTGATCAAGACGACGACTGTTTTCACAGCTTTCTTATTTTCACCTGTCAGCTGCGTACGGCTGCATTTCAGACATTCTGACGGCTGCTTCCTAACCGCACAAACACCTGTCACGCTCCTGTGTGTGTGTGTGTGTGTGTGTGTGTGCCGCCAGGTCCTTGTTAGCTGCTTTCCTGCTCTGAAACTTTCCTCGGACTGTTTTGAGTTTGTTTTGTCGGGTTTGTCTCGTGATTTGTTGTTTGACTGTCAGAGAAATGACGTGATTGTCAGAATAGACTCTCGCTCTGTTGAAGTTTGCTCCACACTGCAGCTTATTACGCTCAAGCACCGCCCACTTAGACAGGAAGAGGCGAGGTCTTCCTGACACGTGGGCAACCGGTGTGTTTTGATTTGTAGAAGTTTTTAGGGGCGGGTTTATAACAGACATGTTTAAAATGAAGCGAGAATGTAAATTCTTGTCATTTCCGTTCTGTCTGTCTGATCACTGGAGGTTCATTGACCTTCTTCAAGTCTTCAGATCACTTCTCTTCTCTCCTCACTGAGATCTGGTTTCTCTTTAATAAAACATTCGGCCTGAGTGAGTAACCCTCAGCTTCATTAAACATCCCTGAAGTGCATTTCTTCATCTGTACTTCTGCATTCTTTACTCTTTTGGTATGAAATGCTTCACAGGCCCACGTCAACACAACTACAGCTGTTAAACTAGAAGTAGTGAAAATAAGCAAAACAAATAGGATTTATTTGAAATAGGATTCACAATTTAATCGACAATAAACGTTATTATCAAGCATGTAGGATGCAGTCAAATGTACTGGAGGTGGCTGCACATGCTCAGTTCTGTCTGACGGAGGGGTCGCATGGTTAATTCTGTCGAGGGGGTTGGTGTGAGTCCATAAGGGTCTTTTGCATTTGCGTTCGATACAATCGCCTTTATAATAAGCCCGTCTGAGTGGCCAAAGCGTCTATTCCGGCCCCAACAGATAGTGGAAACGCCAGATGGTCAGTCCGCTCCTGGATGTTACGATTCACGTGAGCCAGTTGAACATCGATTATAATGATGCGATGATTGAAATCGGTTGACACGTTCATTCTTTGAACAGCAGGGGCGCTGTTTTTTCTGCAAACTTGGTACATGTGGATATGCTGGTATTTCTTAAGAGAGTAAAAGTTAGGAAAAGCACAGACAAAGTCTTAGTTTGTTTATATTAAAGAGACTTTTGCATTATACAGTTTTTTGTTTTAAAACTGCAATTTAG
>CM074076.1:30876280-30893780 GCA_037178815.1 Barbatula barbatula
GTAGCGTGTTCTGTGTTCTGTAGTGTGTTCTGTATTGTGTTCTGTAGTGTCCCCTGTAATGTGGTCTGTAGTGTGCGCTGTAGTGTTCTGTAGCGTGTTCTGTACCTTGCTCTGTAGTGTGTTCTGTGTTCTGTAGTGTGTTCTGTATTGTGTTCTGTATTGTGTTCTGTATTGTGTTCTGTATTGTGTTCTGTATTGTGTTCTGTGGTGTCCCCTGTAATGTGGTCTGTAGTGTGCGCTGTAGTGTTCTGTAGCGTGTTCTGTGTTCTGTATTGTGTTCTGTAGTGTCCTCTGTAATGTGGTCTGTAGTGTGCGCTGTAGTGTTCTGTGGCGTGTTCTGTGTTCTGTACCTTGCTCTGTAGTGTGCTCTGTGTTCTGTAGTGTGTTATGTAGTGTGTTCTGTTTTGTGTTCTGTATTGTGTTCTGTAGTGTCCCCTGCAATGTGGTCTGTAGTGTGCGCTGTAGTGTTCTGTAGCGTGTTCTGTAGTGTGTTCTGTAGTGTGTTCTGTGTTCTGTAGTGTGTTCTGTATTGTGTTCTGTAGTGTCCCCTGTAATGTGTTCTGTAGTGTGCGCTGTAGTGTTCTGTAGCGTGTTCTGTGTTCTGTATTGTGTTCTGTATTGTGTTCTGTATTGTGTTCTGTAGTGTCCCCTGTAATGTGGTCTGTAGTGTGCGCTGTAGTGTTCTGTAGCGTGTTCTGTACCTTGCTCTGTAGTGTGTTCTGTGTTCTGTAGTGTGTTCTGTATTGTGTTCTGTATTGTGTTCTGTATTGTGTTCTGTATTTTGTTCTGTATTGTGTTCTGTATTGTGTTCTGTGGTGTCCCCTGTAATGTGGTCTGTAGTGTGCGCTGTAGTGTTCTGTAGCGTGTTCTGTGTTCTGTATTGTGTTCTGTAGTGTCCTCTGTAATGTGGTCTGTAGTGTGCGCTGTAGTGTTCTGTAGCGTGTTCTGTGTTCTGTACCTTGCTCTGTAGTGTGCTCTGTGTTCTGTAGTGTGTTCTGTATTGTGTTCTGTATTGTGTTCTGTAGTGTCCCCTGTAATGTGGTCTGTAGTGTGCGCTGTAGTGTTCTGTAGCGTGTTCTGTGTTCTGTATTGTGTTCTGTAGTGTCCTCTGTAATGTGGTCTGTAGTGTGCGCTGTAGTGTTCTGTAGTGTCCTCTGTAATGTGGTCTGTAGTGTGCGCTGTTGTGTTCTGTGGCGTGTTCTGTGTTCTGTACCTTGCTCTGTAGTGTGCTCTGTGTTCTGTAGTGTGTTCTGTATTGTGTTCTGTATTGTGTTCTGTAGTGTCCCCTGTAATGTGGTCTGTAGTGTGCGCTGTAGTGTTCTGTAGCGTGTTCTGTGTTCTGTATTGTGTTCTGTAGTGTCCTCTGTAATGTGGTCTGTAGTGTGCGCTGTAGTGTTCTGTGGCGTGTTCTGTGTTCTGTACCTTGCTCTGTAGTGTGCTCTGTGTTCTGTAGTGTGTTCTGTATTGTGTTCTGTATTGTGTTCTGTAGTGTCCCCTGTAATGTGGTCTGTAGTGTGCGCTGTAGTGTTCTGTAGCGTGTTCTGTGTTCTGTAGTGTGTTCTGTAGTGTTTTCTGTGTTCTGTAGCGTGTTCTGTGTTCTGTAGTGTGTTCTGTATTGTGTTCTGTAGTGTCCTCTGTAATGTGGTCTGCAGTGTGCGCTGTAGTGTTCTGTGGCGTGTTCTGTGTTCTGTACCTTGCTCTGTAGTGTGCTCTGTGTTCTGTAGTGTGTTCTGTAGTGTGTTCTGTATTGTGTTCTGTATTGTGTTCTGTAGTGTCCCCTGTAATGTGGTCTGTAGTGTGCGCTGTAGTGTTCTGTAGCGTGTTCTGTGTTCTGTATTGTGTTCTGTATTGTGTTCTGTATTGTGTTCTGTATTGTGTTCTGTAGTGTCCCCTGTAATGTGGTCTGTAGTGTGCGCTGTAGTGTTCTGTAGCGTGTTCTGTGTTCTGTAGTGTGTTCTGTAGTGTTTTCTGTGTTCTGTAGCGTGTTCTGTGTTCTGTAGTGTGTTCTGTATTGTGTTCTGTAGTGTCCTCTGTAATGTGGTCTGTAGTGTGCGCTTTAGTGTTCTGTAGCGTGTTCTGTGTTCTGTACCTTCCTCTGTAGTGTGCTCTGTGATCTGTAGTGTGTTCTGTAGTGTGTTCTGTAGTGTTTTCTGTGTTCTGTAGCGTGTTCTGTGTTCTGTATTGTGTTCTGTATTGTGTTCTGTAGTGTCCCCTGTAATGTGGTCTGTAGTGTGCGCTTTAGTGTTCTGTAGCGTGTTCTGTGTTCTGTACCTTCCTCTGTAGTGTGCTCTGTGATCTGTAGTGTGTTCTGTATTGTGTTCTGTAGTATGCCCTGTAGTGTGGTCTGTAGCGTGCGCTGTGGACTGTAGTGTGCTCTGTGTTCTGTAGTGTGCTCTGTGTTCTGTAGTGTGCTCTGTAGCGTGTTCTGTAGTATGCCCTGTAGTGTGGTCTGTGTACTGTAGCGTACGCTCTGTACTGTAGTGTGCTCTGTGTTCTGTAGTTGGCTCTGCAGTGTGCTCTGTGTTATTTAGTGTGCTTTGTATTCTGTATTGTGCTCTCCGTTCTGAAGTGTGTTCTGTAGTTTGCTCTGTGTTCTGTAGAGTGCTCCGTGTTCTATAGTGTGCCCTTTAGTGTGTTTTGTGTTCCGTAGTCTGCTCTTTGTTCTGTATTTTGCTCTGTAGTGTGCTACAGTAAATAAGTCTTTATCTGTGACAGGTGAGGGTTATACAGCTGTCTATCAGGACGATGTATAAATGTCCCTTCACACACACAGGTCAGATCACAGACAGACGGTTGAATGCAGTACTGTATTTCACTCCTCAGATAAAGTGTGAAGTCTTTCTTTCTAATAAGTGTCCTTAAAAGTCTTGAGTGCAGTACTGTGATGCTGCTGTGACTGCTAGGTTTTCTGTTGGTGTTTTTTCTGGATGTAATTTATAGAGTTTGGCTTTAATGATATAAAGCACTGGGCAGCTTTTAGAGATGTGAGGAGCATCGCCAGCAGTAATTGGCAATTGGAAACTGAAGTGGGTGCGTTTGGTAAAAGACAGCCGAGATATACTGAATGCAGAGAATATGTTGTTAGAGGTTTTACATTCAGATGAGCTAGAGGATTCTACAACAGGAAGAGGACGAGATGAAGAATTATTACTCTGTGTTTGTATATCTGCATTGTTTTCTCTCACATTCTCTCACAAAAATAACACGATCGGTTCTTACGTGTGTTGTAACCAAATGTGACACAAGTTCATACTGTACAACTGGTTCAACTGGGTAATATAATATTGTTATGTTGTATAATTATGATATCAATTTGACTCATCTGGATACCTTTATGATCAAATTGAACTGAAGCCTGACAAAAATTAGGAGCGTTGTATGAAATGATGATATAGTGAAGATTATAATATATAACGTTTTTAATGACATTTATTCTTTGAATTCTTTCAGATGTTCCTATGGTTTACATGCAGTGGTGTTAGAAATGACTTAAGAGAAAGAAGACAGCGTGACTCTGAGAGCAGATTGTCTTCTTAATTAAAGATCTGTTTCTAAATTCATTCGTTAATGAAGCAGAGAAGATCACTTGACGATTTCTGACATCAATCTTTCATTCTCAGATGATAATCATTCAGCAGTCAGGAGGATGAGTGACGTGTGTTTATTGTGACATAGAGAGATACAGATGGAAGCAGCTGATGTGTGTGTTCATGTGGTGTTTCTTCAGACATGTTCATATGTTGTGTGTCATGTGTGTTTTCTGCCTCCTGCAGTGTTTGCTCATTATTCATGCTGTTGTTTAAAATGCAATAACACTTCAGCATAACACACAAACACTGTGTGTGCGTGCATGTATATAACATTGCTCCGTTATTGCTATAGTTAGCCCTTCCTCCTTTAAAACACGAGCCGCACCGGTGATTTGTGCAAGCATCTCATCTAAAGGTACAGTGCATTGAAAGATAGCTGTCATTATAAATAACACCATTGCGTTGACATCATCAAATCAATATAGTAAAGTATAGTATTAATATAGTAAACTATACATTGATTAATATGATTAATAAGCTGATAACGTGTAAGGTCAAAGGTAAACGTGTAAAACGGGTCATAAACTGCTGCTTGGCAGAGGTCGTTTTTTGCCCATTACTCCAAGTTTGCGCTGCATGTAAACGCATTTACCGGTTTTCTCTCAGTTTTGTTTACGTGTGCATGTCTGACAGCGCAAAAGAAAAAGTCTCAAACGGAAGTAACAGTAAGATAATGCATAAAGGTCCGCTTTCGAATCATACAGTTGATTTTGAAATGGCAAAATGAAAAGCGATTGTCGCACTTGAAGGTACTGCGGACACAAGAAGAGATATAAAAGAACAACTTCTGACTGTTTTCCTGCTGCATTTTTAATTACTAAACAGACTATCGACGATGACGTCACTGCATCACGTCTCAAGCATCAATGTAACGGTTGATATGCATGTAAACACGTGAAAACAGGTTTCCTACAAAAACACAATGGTTGTCAAAAGTGCCCCAGGACTGTTTGCTGTCCTACATTATTTACAATGTTTATTTTGTGTTCAACAGAACAAAAAAAAAACGATCAAGTAATATTTCCTACTATGGGAGTCAATGGGAGGCAAGATCTGTCTGGTTATAAGCATTCTTCCAAATATCTTTCTATGTGTTCATCAGAACAAACACATTTATACACATTTGAAACGACTCGAAGGCGAGTAAACGATGAAAGAATTTTCATTTTTGGGTGAAGTATCCCTTTAATGTTTTATTTACATGAAATCAAATCTGTTCAGTGTTTATATTTAGCTAGATCATAACTTTCATTTGAATGTGAGTAATTCTCTCTCAGCGTAAAGTGCAAATGAAACTAAGACTGAAATAGAATCAAACCTTGACATTCTCTGCATTATGAATTTCGCTCAGTGAATAAGCAGAAGTGTTTCATTGAAAGAGTATCCGGTAGCAGCCAGAGAGACGACAGGAGAAAGCCTGAGCTGCTGTTATAAACATCATTATCAACATCTTTACTTACTGATCAGACACACCTTCATGTCTGGTACGGTGAGAATACTGAGATCCTAATGAGAAATGAGAACGCTCGCTGAGACGGGTGCACAAAGACACGCTCATCTTTCTGCTGAAAAAGTGTTTCAGTCGACTGAGAATGATGTGAAAGAAAAGCTCATGGACGGTAAACCAGCAGTAACGCTGAGAATGATGGCGTTCGTATGAAGGTTGCTTCATAACAGTCACCGACACAAGAAAAACTGTAATGTAGTGTTTATAAATGTGTACGCGGCGGTAGGTTATAAATTGCCCTGCTAAACAAGACGAGGGGAAATTTTAATTGCACTGAAAATGATGAATGGAGGTAAATTGGCGAGAGCTTCACGCTGTGTCACCACGAGCAATTACTCAATTAAACCCCTGAACAACATCTGCGTGATATACAACAATAAACTCCAACAAAATAACACCAAACATCATCTCTAGGACACACAAATGTGATGTCACGTATAGGAGACAAAATCACCAATGACATCACAAATGCTTCACGTGAGATTAGATGCACAGCAGATGGCTTTGATGTCATCTCAGATTAGATGTTTATATCAACACCAACATTTCATCATCATCACTTCATGTCAATCATTTGACAGCTCTTCTGAAACATTCAGTGATTAGTACTTTTGTCTTTTTTATAATAGAAGATGTCATTCTTGAAACCAGAAGCACTTCAAAATAAAAACATGATATTACGATTTAAAATGTACATTTTGTTAGATTTAAAACAAGACAAAAATAAAACAATCTTAGTTCAGGACACGTTCTCTGAAAACATGACATGATTTGGTTTATTTGAATGTTCTTTCTGAGTAAACCCTGCTGAAAACACAACAGAAACCTTGGCAGAAATTCTAATGGTTTCCAATAAAATACAATTATGAACCATTGGCTTTTTACAAAAACAGATTTTTTGTAGTGTTTTGGGCATTTATTCCAATAAGATTTATCTGCCCACCAAGCCTGCTGAAAAAAAAACATTGAAACCCAACAGAAATAAAATTCTCTTGTGTTTTATTCAGCAGGAAATAACAGCGTTTTAAACTCATTTGAAAGCTTTCTCTGTTTTTAAAAAGTGTCTGAGGTCTGTCGAATGGAAATATAGTTGAGCTGTTTAGCTAATGATCTCTGATGCTGTTCCTACAATATAATACAAAAATATCCACCACGAGAACGTAAACAAACATCGATCCCACAAAACATCCCTGTTGAAAAAAATCTTTGCTTGTCCAGCACCTTGGTCAGAAATGGTTGTTTTTATTGGTGGTATATAAATAAAGATGAGTTATGAGTTTCCATCAGTGTAATACAGATACTGTACGAGAAAACTCTCTCTGATCTTCAACGCTCAAACTGATGATGATTGAGATCCTGCTGAAGCGGTTTATAGTGTTAGATGGTCTGTTAGCCTGCTTGAGGCCGGTCTGATGGTTTAAAGGGGTTTGGGGCATTTGTAGCTGGTCTAGAGAAGATATTCTGCTTTCCTGTATCTCAGTGGTAAGACCGTTGTGTTATCAACCCAAGGTTGTGTGTTGGATCTCAGGGGATTGCAGATATCTGTGTATAAATGTATAGGATAATGCAATGTGAGTCACCTTGGATAATAGCATCTGCCAAATGCATTAATGTTAATGTAAATGTAACATTTTGTAGAACGTTAATAATCAAACACCATTGATTTCCATTGTATGAAGACAAAACCACTGAGACATTTCTTAAAATCTCTGAAGAAAGACTTGCACACAGAAGAAGAAACACATGAGCGAGAACAAATGATGAGAGAGTTTTGATCTGTGTCTTTAAAGCAACATTGCTGTCAAACTAACTAATCTAATTCTAGACCCCGACCTGAAGTCTAGGAGTCACATCGCTTTCCCCGTCTCTGATTGGTTGACAGAAATGTCAGGTCAGGTCCAGCGTGGAGTTTGGTCCAGATTTCGGACACAAACAGCTGATGGAACGGATCAATAGATCAGATGTGCTCATCAGTAGGCGGTAATGAGTTTTTAGCCGCTGATCTTATAAAGACTCATTGGCCTTAAAGACACAACGTGTGTTTCTGTTTGCGAGATCATCACACGGCGAACATTAGATCGGTTTCTTCAGACTTCTGGAGTTTGATGAAGTTCTGGCACGCTAACACGTCAGGCCCTGGCGAGAATGCAGGAGGTTTAAAATTAGAACATTCTCTCACCATCTCGCTCCGAATGTGTGATGAACATTCATTTACAGCCTCGTGCTGTTTTTATTCGCCAAGATCCTGCATCTTCTCACGTCTCTCTGTGTGTTTCTCACATCTTACTCCCCTGACGCTACGGCAAAAAGACGTGAAGAAGAAAGTATAAAGAGTTTATTAAACCTGTGAGTTGGTGTAATGATGTCTGGGTGTTAAGGTGATGATTTTAAGACAAACTTTTACTTCCTCGGCCTGTCAGAACTCGGCTCAACTCATGACGACATGTTTTTGGACGGGGTTGGTTTTCCTCGGGGAGGTTAAAGAAAAACCCAGACGCTTTTCTTTTATTAGAGTTTAGAGATAAAAACTTGAATGATGTACGTGTTCTTCATCACGTTACACTTTTAGCGTGACATATTCTGTGATTAAAACTTCTGCACATTCCCACACAGACACGGTAACATCAGCTGAAAGAAGCGTGTGAGATCTAGCGAGAAATCTCTCTTATATAATAATATCACAACGGTCTGTTTTCTACATGTTTGCTGTCACACCAAAGTACACGTGCTTAATACAATTCTTTAGTGTCATTGGGCTGAATACTCAATTCTTCTCTCATTTGAAAAGCTCTCAGCCTTGTTTGGGCCAATTTGTGCTTGTAAACTCAGAGATGTCGATTCAGATGGGAATTAAATAACTACCTGGCCGTGTGTGGTGGGTAATTTAGTCAGGTGTAATGGGGAAAAACATCAACGTTTCCAACTCAAAGTGCCATAAAATTACAGATCACTGCCTATAAATGCTGAAATGACATCACGTCTGTGTGTGAAGCGATTAACACCTGAATAAAACTAAAGTGTTTAAAATAGTTTGTATGCATAGTGTGTAGACGTGTTTGCTCTCTCAGTATTTGTATGACAGAACATGACTTTAAGAGAGCTGTTGTGATGATTCCACTTCTCAATATCCTGATGAAAGATTTATTCAAATGTTTTTATGAGATGATGTTGGTATATTGCATACACAAAAACAATGATAAATAACTTTATATGCGTTTGTTTTTTTTGGTGTCTCTCCATTGACTCTTGTCTTTGTTATTCTGTTTTGGGTTCTTCCTTCAGTTAATAAATGAATGAGTTATTGTGAGCCTGTTTTTGTGAACTCTGTGTTCTTCTGAGATGTTGCCGCCATCAGAATGATGTACTTAGAAAAAAACATTACAAACATATTCATCCCCTTCACTGTATTACACGCTACATGAAAAGTACCGCGTCAAGTTTTCAATGACGGTCTTTTCTTCCCCTTCATGTGTTATGTGTTCAGACGCTGCTCATCGGCTGTCTTCATTGGGTCCGATGGTCTGTCATGGATTATTGAAATGACAAACAGAGATGAGGGTTTTTTATCACGTTGCTCACGTGAGAGTCCAGCTGAGCATCAGTCGTGAAACCCGTTCTCAACACAAGGGATTTGATTTGTCCACTGTGCAAATGAAGCCCCCAACTGAAAGTAATGCTGCTTTTACAAAACTTTTTTTCTCCGGAGCTTGGCCTTCATAACATTGAGAGTCCAGTTTTATGTGTCCTTATGTTAATGATTGAAGCACGGTTCGGTTGTATGTGAAATGATGTAAATATGATATAAATGGAGGTCAAATTGTTTGTAGATGAGTCAGGAGAGGCTGTACAGTCTGAAATCCTTCTTCTTCATTTTTGAATCCATTCAGACTTTGGGCCCTATGCGACGCAAGGGACAGCGCAAGTGTTTTTGCAAGTTTCAGCCCGACGCAGATCTCATTTTCCCGTCATGCACTGCGTTGTTTAAATAGCAAATGCATTTGCGCACCCATGGGCGTGTTGGTCTATAAAAGAGGTGTGATCAGGCACACGTTGCTGTTGTGAGGAACAGAAAACAGACTGCGCCATAGACCGACTCAAACCTGCTCTAAAGTCTAAAGTCAACGGTGCAATATTTGTTTAGTTATTTGAAAGAGCGCGTTAAGAATATGCACCTATAGGACGCTCGAACATTCTGCTAATTACACACACAGGGACACGCAGGAGCACACAATAATGACAAATATTTATACAAATGAATAACAATGTAAAATATTATTATTGTGGACGTAAAGATATATAACAGGCATTGGTTTGACCTGTAGATGGTCTGCATGCCCTATTTAACCTCTTGCACCAGCAGACGTGTTTCCTCTCTTAAGAAGTGTTGCTTTTCCCAATTCCGGAAAAGTGTAAATAGTGAATCCGTCATGATGCGAGCGCAACTGGCTCTTTAAGGGAATGGAAGATGACACTCTGATTGGTTTACTGCACGTTACGGCCAACAAACACCCATCACTCATTAAGAGCATCAGGACAACCCGTTTAGACCACGTGCCCGGGAGCGCACCGATGGTCCGGACATGCCCTGAGTGCACCTGCGCCATGCGCTTTAAACCATGCGCTTGGATCGTGAACAATATGGCACATTAACTTTCATTCAGATTCTTTTTTCCGGGCTATGATGACAGGAGCAGAACATTTCGTCTCGAGTTCCATGCATGAGTGTAGTGGGCTTTATGATCTGCTCCTCCTGTTCCGACAGATCTCGTATTCTTCCAGAAAACCTCACATATATTGTAATTTCACTAGTGGTGAGCCTAGAAGGATAAAACTCTTGAGCGCTCAGACCCAAGTGAAATTGATAAATCTGTTGAGAAGAGGGAATGAGACTCCATCTGCTGCGTCATGTCTGAAGTCAAGCATTCCCTCATTATCATCTCAACAGACGTCTTCTTCCCTTAAATAACACCAACCAGCACACACAGAAGTGACAGGTTTAACAGGACAGGTAACAGAGAGAAACACCCAGAGGAACAATTTACTGCTGACTTCTCAGTTATGTTTCATCTTTGTCTCGGCTCTTGCTCTGTTAACATCCCTGGAGAAATGAAACGGGTTTCGACGTACAGTGCGAGTAACACAAATCAGCTCTGTTGGTCTTCAGCGTGAAAGCGTGGAGTTGTTTAGAGTCACGGTTGGGTAAACCGCTGGTTTAAAGGAATATAGAACATGTGAATATTTGACCCAAGCAAGCGTGATGTGTCAACACTGTTATCTCCACATACACAACACGTCATGAAGTCGAGCTCTGTCTGCTCCACACTGAGAGAGAGAGAGAGAGAGAGAGAGAAGAGACGAGACGAGGGATGAGAAGAATCAGAAGTTACTCGCTCGCTTACAACGTCTCCGGTAACAAATATCAATTGTGTGGCATTTACACAAAAAGTTGATCCGTTTACCAGAAATAACCTTTTGAATCAGATGATACAGTAGATCAGACACGAGTCTCACTGCATTTATCTGAACATCAGGAGACAGAACAGTCACACCACAAACAACACACTTCATATCAGATCAATACAGATTCACTTCGTCTTTTCATTAGAGTTTGTGTGTGTGTTTGTGTGTGCGTGCGTGCGTGTGCATGCGTTTGTGTGTCTGTGTGTGTTTGTGTGTGTGTGCGAGCGTGCGTGCGTGTGCATGCGTTTGTGTGTCTGTGTGTGTGTGTGTGTGTGCTTTTTCTGTGTGTGTGTGTGTGCGTGCGTGCGTGTGCATGCGTTTGTGTGTCTGTGTGTGTGTGTGTGTGTTGTGTGTGCGTGCGTGCGTGTGCATGCGTTTGTGTGTCTGTGTGTGTGTGTGTGTGTGTGTGTGCGTGCGTGCGTGTGCATGCGTTTGTGTGTCTTGTGTGTGTTTGTGTGTGGTGCGTGGTGTGTGTGTGCGTTTGTGTGTGTGTGTGTGTGTGTTTGTTTGTGTGTGCGTGCGTGCGTGCGTGTGTGTGTGTGTGTGTGTGTTGTGTGTGTGTTTGTGTGTGCGTGCGTGTGATCAAATGTGTAAAGATTCATTTAGCTAAAACAATATCTTTCTGATCCATCAGATTTTCTCATTCTCTTTTTAAACTTCATATTTGCACAATTATGGTTTGTTGAAGAAGGCTGAAACACATCAGATTTTTCTCTTTTAAGTTATAACTGTTAAAACAGGCGAATAATGGCGTAGATGTAAAGAGAGGCAGAAGGTGAGCTTTTCTTCAGATTTATCTCTAAGACAGATTGTTTTGGTCTGTAATGTTTTCGAGGTCACTGATATCATGTTTTTCTTTAATGTTGTTTCTCTCTTTCTTTAAAGAAGGTCGTTTCTGAATGCTGGTAAATGTAAAGTGAAAAATGTCTCTTTAACCAAACACACACACAACACGTGATGGAGATGCTGGTCAATCGGCTTTAGCTGCATCTCCTTCTCTTCATTTGTTTGTGTCATTATTCTTTGACATGAAGGAAACACAGATCATGTGTTATTGCCCGACGTCTGTAAGAGTTTATTACTGAGGATATTTGAGATTTGTTTGTTTTGATAAAGCTTCACTGTGATGTGTGTTTGATGATGACACATGAGTTCTTTTTTGAGATTCTGTGTTTGGATTGTAAAATTAAAGTTTAGAGAGTAAAAACACGAGGAATAAATAAAGCCAGCTGCACTTTTCTTTTATTCCAGTGATTCGTCTGCTGTTTGAGCTCATAACAATGATATCAAATCTAATACAGTGAGACAAGACACATCCAGGTGCATCATGGGTAATGTGTCGATGGTATGAAACACATCAAGTTAACCAAATCATTTCGGAGGATTGATCTTCTGAGATTTTACTCTTTTATATTCGGTGACACTCATGTGCACTGACTGAGCCTAGACCCTGAGGTCAGAGGTCACAACTGGACAATGAAAATCAATGTGACTGTATTTTACATCAAAATCACAACAAACAAACTGTTTTACAAGGTGGCTAATAGAAATGGATTTGTCTGATTTTATTTGTCTGTGATGTTGAGCTTCAATAGGATTTTCTCTACTAATGCACTACTTCGCAATCTCTTCTGCATTCTTCTCTTTCCGGCTCAGTCCGGTGACTGTGTTCAGCGTATGTACATGATGAGATCATGGTTGATTATTTCTATTTGTTTTCTTGTTCACATGTAAACATATTCAATAAATGTATACCCAACTCCTGAATAATAAAGGCGCTGTACGCACCTTACAGCTTCCATCGCTTTCCTAAACGGTGTAGGGTTAGGGTTAGTCTCATTCATAGATTTTGTACATGTTTATCGACAAAAACATGCGACTGTTGTTCAATGTTCAATGTGGATTTTGAATAAACTAAAGGTTCAATAGCAATGTTCATAGCGCAGACCAATGCCAAATGAAATCATAATACATTAACTGCGTGTACATTTGTGCCAACTACTTTTTACATAGACCTACTGTATATATTGACAAAAAATGCATTGACTTAATTATTAGTCAATGAAATAGTGACACAAACATGTAATAAAAGCAGGTGTTGCGTCTCACGCATGAAACACTGCAGAATTTGCGGTCTGCTGGTATTTTAGTCTCTTCATTTCCTCCTGTGATGCTTTCTCTATTTTCTTTTAAAGAAGATGTAGTGATGTTTAGATTATTTCTTCTTATGTCGCTGATATTGTATATACTTCAAATCTTTAGGTTTCAATGGCAGCAGTGGCCCATTGTAAATACATATAACCGAGACCTCATGAGCCGTACCGTTTCAAGTCGGAAGGACGTCACGTGGCTTTTTTGAGCTGGTCACATTGCGCAAATTCAGCTGAAGCACAATCTGTAAAATCGCTTTCTTCAGACTAAACGAGCGACTGTTTTATATGAGCTGTATTAAAAGTTCATACGGTCAAGATGACACTTCTGAATATGCTCTATGCATTTCACACATAAATAAGGCGTTTTTGACACGATGAACTAGATTCCAGATATCTTTATTGTACAGAATGTGCAGTGTGTCTGTCTGAAGTCTTTTTCTCTTGTTGTGCATCTGAAGTGTCTCTGGAGTGTGCGACAGAATCTGACAAATCTCTTCTCTATTTTTAGACGTGTTTTAAGTCAATGCCTGTTATTTCCTGCATAAAGGCGTGATGTGAATTTCATTGCACACACGCACGAACACACACACACACACACTCACGACCACGCTCACACACACCTAAACACCACTACACACACATTATTTACATGACATCTTGAAAGTTGGAGTATTATGACTGCAGCTGGTGTAATGTGTGATAGACACATGGGTGTGTAAACGCTCTTCTGCAGATATTGAGTCGCTCTTCTGAGAGATGAGAATGTGTGTTTGACCGAAGCTATATAACATTATAACAAAGATAACAATATATAACAATATATAACAATATATAACATTCTTAAAATAGAGCCGTATTACCAATACAAACAACACACACACACACACACACACAATATTAAAAGACTTCATAGTGCATGTTTGCCTTGGGAGTGTGTTTGGCAAACAACACACTCCCAAAAAGCGTGCTGCTGACTGCATCCATGTTTTAATAGTTAGAAGCACTTAAATGTCCTTATATGTAGAGAGATGTATAAGTCAGGTGTGTGAGGATGAGTTATCATCGTGTGTGTGTGTGTGTGTGTGTTATTACTGAGTGAACAGCACACACTTGTGGTGAGACTGTGAACTACACACACATTTCTCCATCATTTATATTTGCCTGTTTTTTAATATACACCATTATTTCTATCTTTGGTCATATTTCCTCTAGCTGTCTCTCTCTCTGCTAGATTTAAGAATATTGCTCTGTTCTCCCCTGCTGTCTGTCCCACTTAAACACAGCAAGAGATTGCCAAATTAATTCAGTTACGTGTGTGTGTGTGTGTGTGTGTGTGTGTGTGTGTGTGTGTGTGTGTGTGTGTGTGTGTGTGTGTGTGGTGTGGAGCTCGACTACAATTGCATGACCTAAAACTGCCCTTCTTCTGATTTTATTCCATTCATCACCAGAAGCTATAAAACAGCCCAACTCAACAGAGATGAGACAGACAGACAGAGGGACAGACAGACAGACAGACATTGACGTGTGCATTGACGTGTGTGTGTGACGGAGAGTTCTGAGATGTGATGATGTCGGAATGAACATTAATTAATGTTGAGAGTCAGTAATGATCACAGCAGGGACCAGACACAACTGTACTGACACACACACACGTACACATACACGCTCACAGCCTCACACACACGCACACGCACACACACGCACACACACACACACACACACACACACACACACACACACACACACACACACACACACACACACACACACACACACACACACACACACACACACACACATACACGCTCACAGCCTCACACACACACACACACACACACACCACACACACACACACACACACACACACACACATCTGATACTGACACACACACACACACACACACACACACACACAAACACACATCTGATACTAACACACAAACACACACACACATCTGATACTGACACACACACACACACACACATACACGCTCACAGCCTCACACACACACACACACACACACACACACACACACACACACAAACACACATCGGATACTAACACACACACACACACACAAACAAACACACAAAAATACAAGCACACAGCCTCACACACACACACACACATCAGACGACACACACACACACACACACACACACACACACACACAAAACACACATCTGATACTAACACACAAACACACACACACACACACACACACATCTGATACTAACACACAAACACACACACATCTGATACTGACACACACACACACACACACACACACACACAAACACACACACAAAAATACAACACACACACACACACACACACACACACACACACACACACACACACACACACATACACGCACACAGCCTCACACACACACACACACACACACAATACACATACTACACTGACACACACACAAACACACATCGGATACTAACACACAAACACACACACACACAACAAAAAAACACACATCTGATGCTAACACACACACACACACACACACACACACACACAAAAATACACAGCACACACACACACACACACACACACACACACACACACACATCTGATACTGACACACACACACACACACACACACAAACACACATCTGATACTAACACACAAACACACACACAAACAAACACACATCTGATACTAACACACACACACACACACACAAACAAACACACACAAACACACGCACACAGCCTCACACACACACACAGTTTTTTCTTCATTTATTCCTCATTGGAGTTTGTGAACGCTTGGCCATGTTTTGGTTGTTCAGTGCTGATATTAGATTGGCTCAAGGCTTCTACTAACACTGCTTTATTAGAACGCTCGTACTCTTTCCACAATACCAGGTACCGTACTGTTTTTAACCTTCTTCCTTTTCCCTTTTTCTTCCAGTAAAGCTGCTTTGTAAAGTTAAAGTGCTTCAGATTTACAAACTCAATATTTGAATGTGGTCTGAGTCGGACTTTACGTTATGATCACATCTTTACAACATTCTATTCTCATTTCAATGGTTTCAGAAATATTTTAATACTGGAAAAGTCTTAATTTTACTATTCTTTCATTTGATCGATGTATTATTGGGGAAAAGTGTTTCTTAGTAGTACTGTTTTGTGCTTAAAGCTCAATATATTGTGTGTTATTTCAATCATTTATGAGTTTCATTCATTTTAAATGTAATTGAAATGATATCCAATGTACTTTAACTGTAAATTCTATTAACCGAATGAATTTAAAATAAACTAATGTGGACATTATTGATATTTGTTCTAAAAGAATGCAAGCTTATATGTTGCATTACATGCAAAAACATTCTACGGGGTTTGAGGTGTCTTTGCTTTAGCAGAATAACGTCAAATGTTTTTCACGTCTCACATGAGTTGTGTATTGTGACTGATGTGTGTGTGTGTTTACGGTGTTGATCATCAAAGTTTATTAGCGCTGCTGTTTTGCTGTAAATCACTAATTATGCACATGAATTAATGAGTTTCTGAAGGGGCGGTGCTAAAGTCTGCTAATAAAAGGCCTGATGAGATCCACACGAAACTTTGATGTGAGGAGCACACACACACAGAATCATCATTAACAGTGAAGCTAAATAAAACACAAAGCTCTCGAGACTCCATCAGAGAAACACAGAAAACTTTCATCTGTTTCAGCATCAATTCAGAACTCCAGCATCATCTCAAGAGCTCTGTTTAGATCTGATAGTGTCATCGGTGACCTTCAGTCTGTCAGTCAAACACAACAACAACATTTTCACCTTCAAGAGTATTTCAACATCATTACGACACAATAAATATTTACTTGACTTGACTTTTCATACACTGCAGAATCCAGAATCGGACATTTATATCTGTTTCTAAAATACGATTGTGCCAGTGACGCTTGAAGTTTGTTTGATAAGAGAAGTGTGAATAAACATACGTTTAGTAGGAAAACAAGTTATAAGCATCATGTGAAAGCAGCGTGATCACTCCTCCTGCTGTTATGACACAAAGACACATCAGACTGAAATACATCAGCATGTGCATCCACAGACCATCAAACACGCATGTTAATCAATGTGAACGATAAACACCTGGACACAGCAACAATGACAAAACTACAAAAGAACAGACGTGGACTACAACAGGACATGACATCATTAACATAATACAGCATTCCAAATAAAAGACATGACAATGTAAAGAAGAAGAACACACACACACACACACACACACACACACACACACACACACACATTTAGTTCAGTTAAAGGGTTTCTTCTGAGTTTCATTGTCCACCCGAGCACAACAATCTGAATTTCCTGTGAATGATCTGATTACAAATCAGTTTGGATTCTATTTACATCTGTATTTTATTCTGATGCTATGAAACCGTATCAACAGAAGTGACCGATGTTTTCTTCTTGTGTTTCAGGGAATTACTGAGGAGTTTTATGCTTTTGTTGCTCCGGCTGGAGGCAGATTAATGACCACACTTCAGTCAACGGTAAGTCTTATACTGTATGTTCATCCAAAGTGATTCATTATACGTGCAATGAATGCCAATGTATGTGTCTGTCTGTAGGTCCGGTCCGGCTTGGAGAGTGTTGAGTGTCTTTGCTTCAGGTATCCAGATGCATGATCAGCTGGTGGCAGCCGAGAGTGAGTCTATTAACACACACACACACGCACACACACACACGCACGCGCACACACACACACGCACATTATTTACAGTTTTTTACGATTGCTAAACGACAGTGAG
>CM074076.1:30898780-30933780 GCA_037178815.1 Barbatula barbatula
GATGTCCACCTGGGGGAGGTCATGGGTTGCCACGCGGGGAACAAACTTATGACGACATCTCAGACGGAACCACCCTAGTGGGGGGTTACTACGTGTGGGGCACTAGGTCCGGTTAGAGCTATATGTAATAACTCAGCTTGATACCCGGCCATAGGCGGCAGGGCTGCTCCGCCAAGCCCGCCGCCCTGAGTGCTTATTGATGGATGGAAGGACTGCCTATTCTTCACCCTTGGGGAAAGAAGGGAGGCAGCCCATAGCGCACTGATCCAGCTAAGAAGGGGAATGGCGCTATGCGCAGGCGTACGCCCTACGACCGCTGGTCTCACCTGTTGGCAAGACTCGAGCTGCCGGTTCCCCACGGAGGTTGCAAGCCTCTGCGAGGTATAGCGTAGCCCAACCCGCAACTCTACAGATGTCTGCCAGAGAGGCGCACTGAGCCGATGCCCACGAGGAGGCCACACCCCGAGCGGAGTGTACCGTCACTCAAATGGGCACGGGCTAGGATCGGCACGCCGTAGTGACGGCGTGTGCGATCCAGCGCGACAACTCTCCTCGGAGACAGCACTCCCATTGCTGACCTCCATAACAGACAAGAGCTGCTCAGGGCCTTGAAGCCCTCCGTGTGGTTCGAGTAGAGGCGCAATGCGCTTACTGGACACCCCACGTACAGGTTGGGTCTTTCTCCCGGTGTGGGAGCGCTTGCAAGTTCACCACCTAGTTCCTAAAGGGGGCGGCGGAACTTTGGGCACGTAAGTTGGCCGGGGTCTCAGGATCACGTGAGAGTCACCAGGCCTGAATTTTGGCAATCGGTGGACACGGAATGCTTGCAGGTGCCTCACCCTCTGGATGGACTCGAGCCCCAGCAGGAGAGCCAACCCCCTCGCAGAACGAGGAAGGGGGCTCTCCGCAGGGCCCGAAAAAAGGGGACCGAAAGGTCCACCTTAAGGCCCCAAGAGGGTACGGGGCGCGGACGAGGCCTTAGCCCCTCGCGCCCTAGAGGACCCTACCCAGGTCATGCCGCCCCAGAGGCTCACCAGCAACTGGTACGTGATAACCGCGACAGCGGGTACCCACGCTCCAATGTGGAAGGGGAGATTACTCCCCAGCCTCTCCTGCAATAGGACAGCACATTCCTGAGCGAGCAATTCCGCGGGTCTTCTCCTCGAGAAGAGCACCAGGACGAGAAGGGGCGCCACTTTAAAGGCATCCAGCCTTGTGGGCATGGCCCTTGCCTGAGTGATAGTCTCCACCACTGTGGGGGGTAGATCATTCAGGAAGTCCTCGTCCCATCCAGGAGCCAGACCCAAAGGTCCGGCTCGAATGCCACAACGTGCCCATCCCCTGCGAGTAGGCCCGTCGCCAGGGGATTTGGCCAGGGGGAGTTGTCGTCAGGAGTATTAGCTCCGAGGACCAAGTGTAGTTGGGCCCGTAAGGCGCAACTAGCAGCGCTTGATACTCCCTTCCCAGACCTTGCACAGGACCTGCGCAATGAGGCTCACTGAGGGGAAATGTACTTCCGCTTGTCCCGCGGCCAGCTGCGTGCTAGGGCCTCCTTGTCGAGAGGGGGCCTCGTCCAGGGAGTGCCCAGCTGTACTTGGTGGTGTTCAGAGAGGCAACAGGTCCCCCAGTGCCCGCCCAAACCACACCCAAGCCGGCCCGCAGGGGTGGAGTCGTCACTTCCCACGAGGTGTCAACTGACGAGAGAGCGCTTGGCTGTCTGGTTCATGACGCCTGGTGGGCGTGTGACATGCAGGGGCTTTTCCACCTGCTGTCTCCACGGGAGGAGGCGTTTGGGCGAGTTGCGATGACTGCAGCGAGCGAATGCCACCCTGAGGTTTAGTACGCTACGCCGGTCGTGTTGTCCGGGCCAGGATGCTGGCTCTGCACGAGAGGCCGGAGCCTCATCAGTGCAAGCAGGACAGCTAGCAACTTGAGGGCAGTGATATGCCAACGCAGGTGGGGGCCTGTCCAGCGACCCGACACTGCACGCCCGTTTCACACCGCACCCGCACCCCGTAGGGAGGCGTCTTTCGTTACCACGACCGGCCTCAAGACCTAGGTTAGGATGCGATGGCAGCAGGCGTAATGACGATACGCCTACTGCGAGTGCGCCACGCTCTCCCAGGAACTCATCTCTGTAGTCAGTGCTGTCACGGTCCCATGTGCGTCAACCCGAGGGGGACAGGCCACCACCAAGGACACCCTGCCGAGGAGTCTCTGAAACTGATTTCAGGGGACCGCTGGCTGCTGTCTGAAAGTTCAAGCAGCTCAGCACTGACTGTGCGTGCTCGAGAGCGAGCACGCCGTCATGGAGACAGTGTTGAGTTCTCTACCAGGAAAAGGGGAGCTCTGCGCCAGCGAGAGCTGCTCTTTTTCCCGGCTGACCCGTTACTGACATGCCAGCCCCTCGACAGTGCCGAGGGAAACTGGACATGAGAGTATGCGGTCAGTTGATATGAACCACTCCTGGCGTCTGACAGACACCAGGACGCGCTTCTGCGCCTCCTGAACAGCACCCTTGCAAGGTGCTGCTCAAGGTATGCAGCGACCCCTGGTTTTGGAGATGATGAAGTGCGGCTGTAGAAGCCACTGGACATCTCGGCCGAGGGGACGGTTCGATCGCCCGAGGGCCGCTGGAACGAGTGAGTGCACTGCACCCAAGAGATCAGCGGGCAATGCCACGCGGCGACCGCCCCTCGACCACCCCACCACCCTCAATCTCTCAGGCCTCTCACGATCCTCGGGGGCCACCAAACAAGCAGACGGGGGAGCGTCCGCGACCGCCGGCGACGGAAACGCTCACGAAATCCCCACATCACCCTCGCGCTCGCACGCAGGCCGAGCCGCGGGTCACAGAACGAGAAGCAAACGAGGGCTGATCTGACAAACAAGCCACCTGACCCCCCAGCACCCCTAGGAAATTGCTCTTTTAGAAAAACACCTCTGGAACTGCCAGGACGCCCAGGGGAATCTCCGCTGCATCACGTCGTAGAATTCGGCAATTCGAAGAATGTCATCAGATGCGAAGGCTCCGAAGAACAAAAGGGGAATGTATGAGCACGCCGGCTCCCCTTTTATACCCGGACATCCGGGGGCGGAGCCCGGCATGCAAATTTCATTCGCCAATTTCATTGGCCTTTTCAAAATAGTCAGAAGATGATAGGTTCTCAGGGGCGAACCCCATCTGTCGGTTCGACACAACGTCGAGAGACCGACAGAAAGGGAACTGACATCAGTGCTGAGCTTTGTATTCCCCTGTTTCAGTGTCTGTTTCAACACATAGTTACAGAAACTAGGAAAGAGTCAAGATCCCAACTAATGCAAACACTCAACAATAACCATCAACATGTAAACTTGTGTTCATTCTCAATAAGAACTTGTGTAGACGTACAACAGAAATAAAGTGACAGTGGTGTCTGTAAGTGAAGATGCTAATAGTGTTTGGGGAGAATTTCACTGTTCATTTCCCAGATAACCTTACAGAGTTTTCCCAATGTTTTACTGACAACAGGTTCTTTCTGTGACAACTACAGAATTTCACTGTTAATTTCACGAGTGTAGCCCTGATATATACACTGTAAATCTTTGCTGTAATTTTGCAGCAGGTTAGCCAGTAACGTACTGTAGATTTGATTACTTCTTCATATTTTCTTATTAGTAATATTATTTAATCTTTCCTTTAATAATCAATTAAAACACTTTGACTTTTCAAAATGAGCAGGAAGAGACTGAACTCATTTCCGTTTAGTTTTCTAGTAAAAGTATGTAGAACTTCTTATATGTGATTGTAAAAGGAGTGTCCTCCTTTTTGGTGCGGCATTTAGAGAGGCAAGAATAACTGCATCTGGTGTACTCGCAAATACAATACAATTTTGTCTATCATATCTATGGTATCATGATACAGTGATTCTGAGATAGCCTACTCCAGGGCTGTCCAAAGTCGGTCCTGGAGGGCCGGTGTCCTCCAAAGTGTAGCTCGCCTTCAACCCTAATCAAACACACATGAACCAGCTAATCAAGGTCTCGGTAGGCAGACTAGAAACTTCAAGACAGGATGTTGAGCCAGGGTAGAGCTAAACTCTGCAGGACAGCGGCCCTCCAGGACCGACTTTGGACACTCCTGGCCTACTCTATTCATTGCCAGACAATTTGATCAACAACATATCTTGATGTAGACCTGTAACAGAAGAGGCAAAAAAGTGTTTGTTCACAGTATTTGTATTTATTCAAGACACTCCTGTATGACTGGTGATGATTGACTGCATGATAGACTTCACAAAGCTCTGCAGCGCAGATTTTGTCATCCTGAGGTGATGTTGCCTCTCGAAAATAATACCTAAGGGAAGACGTACCAGCAGCTCATCGGTTACCTTTAAGTTTTTCTGTGCTGACATGTCGGTCAATGGCGGATTTCCCTTTACTACTAACGTCCACCTTCACAGCGACATAGTGTGCAAAATCCATGGAAAGCATCTCTACTGCTTTTTGATATGAATTCGTGCTCTTTTGTCCATTCCGGATTAAATGATGTCGGACGTTTCAGCATGTTAACGGTATGATGTGACGTAGCCAGTACGTGGACTCCACCTCCAAGTCGTGGAGGCTTGTTTAGGTTTTTAACCAATGATATATATATATTTATTTGACACCTCTTTCAGCCAATCATTTGTTTGACCGGAGATCTTATGGCATCAGACGCTATGCTGCTGCGTCCCAATAAAGGTTTTACAGCGCGTTTTTAAGGCCGATTCAGCACAACTCCAAAAAGGAGGACAAATGAGTGCCGGACAGGAGCTTAAAAGCCGGACTTTTAAGTATATGGCCACCCTATTACATTACATTTACATAAACAGAAAAGTGACCTAAGATGTTTGTTTTATGAAAGAAAATGTAAGAACTAAGTTTATGTTTAAAACTAAAATGTAAAATTAATCTGCTGCAAAAATACAGCAAAATTGTACAATGTACACTAAACTAAAATGCAGATAAAAATGTACTTGAGGTAAAATGTGTTGCCAAACACTTGACTTTAAAAATATTGATATATGTTTGTTTATGTAATTTTGTAGTTTAACCGTCCGCATATAACCACCAGCAGATGTCACTGTATGGCCATCTCTGTGTGTGTGTTATATGATGTGTTGTCTTCTACTATGTCTCTTTGTGCACTCTTATATATTTGCTTTAGTTTTGTCAGTTAAATACCAGTATTACACATTAGATCAGCTGATCCAGCAGCACAGTATGATGTAATGCGGACATCAGTAAACCAGTCAACAGCATCTAATGAATGACAGTGTGTGTGTGTGTGTGTGTATGAAGATTTAGTCAGATGTGAGCTGAGAACAGTCAGACAGGGAGTGATGTGGTGCGCAGTGCTGTATCTCTCCAGCAGGTGTCAGTCTGATCTCACTGATGCTGATGACTGTAGCAGGCCTGTCTGAAACCAGCTCTTCTCCTGTCGTCATCCCTGCTCCCGTAAACACACGTGTGTGTGTGTGTGTGTGTTTACTGGCCGTTTCGCCGCCATCTGTGGACCCTGTCAGAGACTGTAACGTCAGTCCTTTACTTATGTTCCTCACATTCTGTTTTTTTTTTCATCTCATTTGTTGTTATTGTGTGGTTACATTGGATCTGATCATTGTCTCTGATGCAACCTCCTGTAAACGTTGCTCCTGTGGCGTCTCTGTTTAGCTCATTGTTCGAGGTTCGATGAGTTTATATGCACACATTTCTTCAGCAGAAGAAGAAAATCATCAAATCTGCTGGATTGTAGAGTTTCTGATGAAAATAAGAGAGCTCTTTACCATAGCAGCTGCCGGAGAGATGAGGAGACGCTTTATGAAGAACCGTCAAATGAGCCGTGTGGAGTGTTGTGCACTTTCTAGATTGTTCTGAAGAAGAATTGAGAAGCATCAGGTTAAGAGTTTGATATTCGTCTTTAGTTAAATCACGCATGAACGCAAGAGTCCAAATCACCAACCTGAAGCTGAGATGAAAGATTAGCGTAGACATTACTACAACTTTTAAAACAGGACTGTGTGCACGAGACCACGAGTTTCATGGTTTACATCGACCTAAGTGTTTCTTTATGGTTTCGGTTTTTTAGCATTATGTGCAAAATGTTTTATTAACAGGTCCGATCTGCATGAGCTTATTTAGAAATACAAAATCTAAATGAAAAAAGAACGTTCCTCAAACTTTGTTTAAAAAAGCGATACAATAATTTTGAAATCACATTTTTGTACTTTTTGAGTTGCAGTTATGATGCAAAAAAACTATATAATTTCCGTTATATTTTTCATTGAGACTGTGTAAATTTGCAGCGAACAAGCCTGAACAATTAACTTACTAATTACTTTTCATATTTATCTTATATTTAGTGAAAGCTGTTGCCTACCTTGCGTCTTTTTCATTTGCAAAAAGTAAAATAAATACTACATTATAATAACCAAAAAGGAGAGATTATTAAAGGAAGGAAGTTATGACAAACTGTCTATTATCTCTTTCTCTCTCTCTCTCTCTCTCTCTCTCTCTCTCTCTCTCTCTCTCTCTCTCTCTCTCTCTCTCTCTCTCTCTCTCTCTCTCTCTGTCTCTCTCTCTCTCTCTCTCTCTCTCTCTCCTCTCTCTCTCTCTCTCTCTCTCTCTCTCTCTCTCTCTCTCTCTCTCTCTGTCTCTCTCTCTCTCTCTCTCTCTCTCTCGCTCACTCTCTCAGTCTTTGTCGCGGTGGTGATAACAACACCAATCGTCCCTTCACAGTCCGTAAACCTTCACCTTCAGCAGCTGACCTTTCCATAAATCCTGCCCTGTGCTCCAAACGCATGCAAATAACACAAGGCCTGTGTTTTTCTCTCTGACATTTTTATGGTGATCGGTTCATTCGTCTGGCATCAATGTGCTGAGACAGAGATTCTAATGGATTCTAATGGATCTCTGGAGCAGAACACTGTCGACCGGGAACGAGAGTGAGAGAGAGAGAGAGAGAGAGAGAGAGAGAGAGAGAGAGAGAGAGAGAGAGAGAGAGAGAGAGAGAGAGAGAGAGAGAGAGAGAGAGAGAGAGAGAGAGAGAGAGAGAGAGAGAGAGAGAGAGAGAGAGAGAGAGAGAGAGAGAGAGAGAGAGAGAGAGAGAGAGAGAGAGAGAGAGAGAGAGAGAGAGAGAGAGAGAGAGACTAGTTTACTGCTGACCTGCTGTGCACCACTAACTCTTAACACGCTATCAACCTCAAGCATGCTACCACACACTAGTTTACTGCTGACCTCAAGTGCACTACTAACTCTTAGCCCGCTATCAACCTCAAGCATGCTACCACACACTAGTTTACTGCTGACCTGCTGTACACTACTAACTCTTAGCACGCTATCAACCTCAAGCATGCTACCACACACTAGTTTACTGCTGACCTCAAGTGCACTACTAGCTCTTAGCACGCTATCAACCTCAAGCATGCTACCACACACTAGTTTACTGCTGACCTGAAGTGCACTACTAACTCTTAGCACGCTATCAACCTCAAGCATGCTACCACACACTAGTTTACTGCTGACCTCAAGTGCACTACTAACTCTTAGCACGCTATCAACCTCAAGCATGCTACCACACACTAGTTTACTGCTGACCTCAAGTGCACTACTAACTCTTAGCACGCTATCAACCTCAAGCATGCTACCACACACTAGTTTACTGCTGACCTGCTGTGCACTACTAACTCTTAACACGCTATCAACCTCAAGCATGCTACCACACACTAGTTTACTGCTGACCTCAAGTGCACTACTAACTCTTAGCACGCTATCAACCTCAAGCATGCTACCACACACTAGTTTACTGCTGACCTGCTGTGCACTACTAACTCTTAACACGCTATCAACCTCAAGCATGCTACCACACACTAGTTTACTGCTGACCTCAAGTGCACTACTAGCTGTTAGCACGCTATCAACCTCAAGCATGCTACCACACACTAGTTTACTGCTGACCTGCTGTGCACTACTAACTCTTAACACGCTATCAACCTCAAGCATGCTACCACACACTAGTTTACTGCTGACCTCAAGTGCACTACTAGCTGTTAGCACGCTATCAACCTCAAGCATGCTACCACACACTAGTTTACTGCTGACCTGCTGTACACTACTAACTCTTAGCACGCTATCAACCTCAAGCATGCTACCACACACTAGTTTACTGCTGACCTCAAGTGCACTACTAACTCTTAGCACGCTATCAACCTCAAGCATGCTACCACACACTAGTTTACTGCTGACCTGCTGTACACTACTAACTCTTAGCACGCTATCAACCTCAAGCATGCTACCACACACTAGTTTACTGCTGACCTCAAGTGCACTACTAACTCTTAGCACGCTATCAACCTCAAGCATGCTACCACACACTAGTTTACTGCTGACCTCAAGTGCACTACTAACTCTTAGCACGCTATCAACCTCAAGCATGCTACCACACACTAGTTTACTGCTGACCTCAAGTGCACTACTAACTCTTAGCACGCTATCAACCTCAAGCATGCTACCACACACTAGTTTACTGCTGACCTCCAGTACACTACTAACTCTTAGCACGCTATCAACCTCAAGCATGCTACCACACACTAGTTTACTGCTGACCTCAAGTGCACTACTAACTCTTAGCACGCTATCAACCTCAAGCATGCTACCACACACTAGTTTACTGCTGACCTCAAGTGCACTACTAACTCTTAGCACGCTATCAACCTCAAGCATGCTACCACACACTAGTTTACTGCTGACCTCAAGTGCACTACTAACTCTTAGCACGCTATCAACCTCAAGCATGCTACCACACACTAGTTTACTGCTGACCTCAAGTGCACTACTAACTCTTAGCACGCTATCAACCTCAAGCATGCTACCACACACTAGTTTACTGCTGACCTCAAGTGCACTACTAACTCTTAGCACGCTATCAACCTCAAGCATGCTACCACACACTAGTTTACTGCTGACCTCAAGTGCACTACTAACTCTTAGCACGCTATCAACCTCAAGCATGCTACCACACACTAGTTTACTGCTGACCTCAAGTGAACTACTAACTCTTAGCACGCTATCAACCTCAAGCATGCTACCACACACTAGTTTACTGCTGACCTCAAGTGCACTACTAACTCTTAGCACGCTATCAACCTCAAGCATGCTACCACACACTAGTTTACTGCTGACCTCAAGTGCACTACTAACTCTTAGCACGCTATCAACCTCAAGCATGCTACCACACACTAGTTTACTGCTGACCTCAAGTGCACTACTAACTCTTAGCACACTATCAACCTCAAGCATGCTACCACACACTAGTTTACTGCTGATCTCAAGTGCACTACTAACTCTTAGCACGCTATCAACCTCAAGCATGCGACCACACACTAGTTTACTGCTGACCTGCTGTACACTACTAACTCTTAGCACGCTATCAACCTCAAGCATGCTACCACACACTAGTTTACTGCTGACCTCAAGTGCACTACTAACTGTTAGCACGCTATCAACCTCAAGCATGCTACCACACACTAGTTTACTGCTGACCTCAAGTGCACTACTAACCTCTTAGCACGCTATCAACCTCAAATCAATGACTGACCTCTTGTGCACTACATCAACTCCACTACACTCTAGTGCAGTGATTCTCAACCGGTTGGCCTCGGAGCCCCATCTGGTGGGCCATATACGCAGTGCTAGACTACTGCCAAATTAATTTGTATTTATTTTTCAATTGACACATTTTGTTGTTTTGTTATGAACACATTACGACATACAAATATAAATTTCGTTACAGTAAATGATGTTAATGTAAAATGGCTTGTTTTCTGCAAAGAAAATCAGATGTCAGAGACAGTCCTGTGCAAGCAAAAGCGTTGAAGTGTGCGGGGAGAATTAAGGCTGTGACAGCGGCCGTAACAACTGTACCAACCCAGTGTTAAAGTGCCATGATGGTGGTGAGCTGCCGCCGGCACTAGAACAGGTCACTGTGACAAATATAAGCGTAATAAAAATGATAGTTGCGATCAGGATTGCTATGTGTAGACTTTCTATTATAGATTGTTTCATTTAAATATTTTACATTAACACAAAAATGATTGGCATTCGTTTCCATTGGTGAGTTTGAGCACGGGCCTGTATGTCTAACTCGGTTACTCTGCGGGTTCTGCGATGGATCTTGTTGTGAAATGAACAGTTGCATAAAGTCAAAACCAGCTATGACCCGCTGGCTTGGTGTCGGAGTGTGCGCAGGTTTTGTCGTGGCTTGCTGATAGACATCTGTTTGTTTGCTCTCTTGTGCACATCTTCTGAACACGCATGTATTGCAGCTGTAAACATTTTAATCTGGACAATGTCCATCGAGTAGGAAAAAGTTGACAGAAGTTGTCACTGCAACAAGTGCTTTTTTATTTAATATTTAACTTTACAATATTTACTGATGTTTATTCAAACGTTTTATATGCTGTAGTGTGCCGTTTTACTGATGGATTATATGTATGTATGTATGTATGTATGTATGTATGTATGTATGTGTTAAATTACCTAGTGCGTTTGGTTATTTTTACCCCCTTGTGGGAAGTGGTTGTTCTGTTTTTGTATTTAGTTCAGTTAGTGTTTTCCCCATCGTGGGCGTTTGTTTTGTTCTTTGTATTTAAAGTATATTTGTTAACCCCTTCATCCCTGCTGCTGTGCACTTGGGTTCAATCTTCCACCACGTTCACAACAGCTAATGTGGTATAAAAGATTAACAGCAGAGTAAATGCACTCTTTGAATATTCTGTGTTCATACTATCATATTTGGAAAGGTGGTTCTCTGAATTGTTTTAAACAGTCCTTGGTGGGCCATGAGTTTCATAAGGTTGAGAACCCCTGCTCTAGTGCACTAGTAACCTCAAGCTTATGACTGACTTCTAGCACACTGTGTATCTTTAGTGCTCTAATGACATTTGGGTGCACTACTAAACTCCAGTACCCTACAGACCTCTAAGGCACTACGGACATCCAGTGCACTATTGACCTCTAACTGATGACTGACTTCTAGCACACTACTAACATCCAGGCCACTGCTTAGCTCCAATGCATTACTGCGCTGAAGTGTACTACTTGAATCCAGTGCACTACTGGCTACACTACATACCCTACTGACCCTTAGTGCAGCACAGACCTGTAGTATGCAGTGTTTTGAATGGAGGTGTGTTTATGGTTTTGTTGAGAAGTGATGAATCAGTGTGATAAGTGATTAAACACGTGTGTGATATCACTGCTGTCAGAGCACACGTGCACACAGACGCACACTCACACTCACACTCACGCTTCCCTCTGGATGTTTCTCTTGATTTCTTTCAGATGAAAGCTCACGTTTTCTTTAATATCTCCAAACTTCAACACTACATTTACTGCTTTCTGCTCTTTTAAGCCCATTCATATAAACACACACACATGCCTGTCACACACATTTGATGCAATTATCCAAAGATTCTCAATTCATCTCAGTCAGACTGACATTTATTCTTAAATGCTAGATAAGTGAGTTTGTGTGTGTGTGTGTGTGTGTGTGTGTGTGTGTGTGTGTTATCTCCTGCTGGCTGAGGGTTGACCTCTGATCTCCGCTCTGCCAGCTCATTACCCACAATGCCGAGCAGCTTTTCCCAAAACAATCCACCAGCAGCAGCAGCAGCGGCGGCGGCACAGATTCTCTCTCGAGTCTCTTACACGACTGTCACAACACCGGTCCTGCAGCAGAGCGATAGAGCACAGAGAGAGAGAGAGAGAGAGACTTTATTAAAGCTTTATTGAAGAGACATACACACCGTCACTGACATCACCTCCTCTCTGCTCAACATCACAACAGCAGCTCCTCATGTCTTCAAACATTCATCAAAGATTTTCAATCAACATTTCTAAAGATCCCTAATCTTTTACGGAGGTCAAATGTTTGATCAAATCTACAGGTTGAATGGATGGGACTAGAGCTTCTGCGAAAGACGCAACTGCACATTTCTTTAAGTTACTGCAACATAATAAACAGCTGAAATCTGAATAGTTCTGAATAGACTGTCTTTGGTCTCGGTTGTCTCGGTCTTGTCTTGGTCTTGACTGTCTTTGGTCTCGGTTGTCTCAGTCTTGTCTTGGTCTTGACTGTCTTTGGTCTCGTTTGTCTCAGTCTTGTCTTGGTCTTGACTGTCTTTGGTCTCGGTTGTCTCAGTCTTGTCTTGGTCTTGACTGTCTTTGGTCTCGTTTGTCTCAGTCTTGTCTTGGTCTTGACTGTCTTTGGTCTCGTTTGTCTCAGTCTTGTCTTGGTCTTGACTGTCTTTGGTCTCGTTTGTCTCAGTCTTGTCTTGGTCTTGACTGTCTTTGGTCTTTGGTCTCGGTCTTGTCTTGGTCTTGACTGTCTTTGGTCTTTGGTCTCGGTTGTCTCAGTCTTGTCTTGGTCTTGACTGTCTTTGGTCTCGTTTGTCTCAGTCTTGTCTTGGTCTTGACTGTCTTTGGTCTCATTTGTCTCAGTCTTGTCTTGGTCTTGACTGTCTTTGGTCTCGGTTGTCTCAGTCTTGTCTTGGTCTTGACTGTCTTTGGTCTCGTTTGTCTCAGTCTTGTCTTGGTCTTGACTGTCTTTGGTCTCATTTGTCTCAGTCTTGTCTTGGTCTTGACTGTCTTTGGTCTTGCTTGTCTCGGTCTTGTCTTGGTCTTGACTGTCTTTGGTCTTTGGTCTCGGTTGTCTCGGTCTTGTCTTGGTCTTGACTGTCTTTGGTCTCGTTTGTCTCAGTCTTGTCTTGGTCTTGACTGTCTTTGGTCTCGCTTGTCTCTGTCTTGTCTTGGTCTTGACTGTCTTTGGTCTTTGGTCTCGGTTGTCTCGGTCTTGTCTTGGTCTTGACTGTCTTTGGTCTCGTTTGTCTCAGTCTTGTCTTGGTCTTGACTGTCTTTGGTCTCGTTTGTCTCAGTCTTGTCTTGGTCTTGACTGTCTTTGGTCTCGTTTGTCTCAGTCTTGTCTTGGTCTTGACTGTCTTTGGTCTTTGGTCTCGTTTGTCTCAGTCTTGTCTTGGTCTTGACTGTCTTTGGTCTCGTCTTGTCTCGGTCTTGTCTTGGTCTTGACTGTCTTTGGTCTCTGGTCTCGCTTGTCTCAGTCTTGTCTTGGTCTTGACTGTCTTTGGTCTCGTTTGTCTCAGTCTTGTCTTGGTCTTGACTGTCTTTGGTCTCGCTTGTCTCTGTCTTGTCTTGGTCTTGACTGTCTTTGGTCTTTGGTCTCGTTTGTCTCAGTCTTGTCTTGGTCTTGACTGTCTTTGGTCTCGCTTGTCTCGGTCTTGTCTTGGTCTTGACTGTCTTTGGTCTCGGTTGTCTTAGTCTTGTCTTTGGTCTTTGGTCTTTGGTCTTTGGTCTCGTTTGTCTCAGTCTTGTCTTGGTCTTGACTGTCTTTGGTCTCGCTTGTCTCGGTCTCGTCTTGGTCTTGACTGTCTTTGGTCTTGATTGTCTCGGTCTTGTCTTGGTCTTGACTGTCTTTGGTCTTGCTTGTCTCGGTCTTGTCTTGGTCTTGACTGTCTTTGGTCTCGGTTGTCTCAGTCTTGTCTTGGTCTTGACTGTCTTTGGTCTTGATTGTCTCGGTCTTGTCTTGGTCTTGACTGTCTTTGGTCTCGCTTGTCTTGGTCTTGTCTTGGTCTTGACTGTCTTTGGTCTTTGGTCTCGCTTGTCTCGGTCTTGTCTTGGTCTTGACTGTCTTTGGTCTCGCTTGTCTCGGTCTTGTCTCGGTCTTGACTGTCTTTAGTCTAGGTTTTATTCATGTAGCTATAACTGCTTTATAATGCATTTGTAAATTACTTATTAATCATTAATCAACACATTTATAAATGCTTCATAAAGGGTACCTTTAAGAATTTAATGTTAAGGATACAAAGAAACGTTGAACTTTTTTTGAATGTGTTTTTGTGATCAAATGTATAGACACACACAGAGAGAGAGAGAGAGAGATTCTGCTACCTAAATGTATATTTTTATTTTGTAAATCTTTACATATTATAAACCACTTTAAGTTGCACTACATACATCACACCTTTATTTTATTATGTTCTTTCCCTTTCTGTTTATTTACATACTTGCACTATTTGTACGCAGCCCAGAGAGAGAGGTGATGGTGGTGGTGTTTGTGGGGTGATTCTGCAGTCTTGTGTTGTTTGTAACAGGGTTGATTTGTGTCATGGTGAGTTTGTGCAGTAATGAAGAAACAGTGTGAACATCATCACATCACATCTGCTGACCTCAGTCTGCTTCTCTACGGTCTTCAATCTGACCTTTACAACAGAAACTCGATGGTTAGTCAGGCGGTTACAGGATTTGATCTTTGCTGCACTTTTGTGTCATCTGATTTGCCAGGAAATTACTTCAATGGTTCAATGATTATTTGTTATTTGTGATGTATTAAGTATTAGAAACATAAGTCGTAGTACATGGCATCTTGTGTTGCGATGAGTGAAATGAACTGTCAGATTCATCCTTAGGGAAAATATACTGAAGGAATATATAGTTCACAGCGTGTAAAGCTTGCAATGATCCGAACTGAGTTAGTATGAGTGTAGAGAGAGATGAGAGCACAGACACCAGAGCGAATGAAACCATGGACATGTCATGACACAACATCAACATCCAAAGTCTGAGACACCATCAGTCCGGCTGGATGTGTGACTTACACAAGCAAATACAAGCCGTAAAACATGAAAAGAGTCAGTAAATCACTCAAATGAGGCTTGCGGAGGCGATGAACGTTCACTTATGTAGCAGTTAACAGTGGCATTAAAAGAGCTTGCAGACATGCTGACGTGTGACTTCACTAATGAAAGAAAACCTGCAGGTGCATCAAACACTAAATGACTTATTGTGTCCATGGGAACGCTTTCAAGAAGAGCTGCTGCTGCTGCACACGCCAAACACTGCGCTGACACACACACACACTCACACACACCTTCAATTAACAGCTTCAATTAAAACTTATCAATTAAATAAACACACACAACACAACCGCTGATGAGTGCTGTCCACACTTCCACAGCACTTATTAAACAAAGTCCACTAGGCACGCAGACACACACACACAAACACACCATACACACAATGACACACACACACACACACACACACTGTCTGTTTATCTGCAGCATTCAGTGCATCGCTTCATTTCATGCTTCGTGACCACACACACACACACACACAGCCCCGGGCCATAACATCTGCTGGCATTAATACTTACATATATTTTTCTATTGAAAGCGTGCAGAACTAAAGAATTCAATTAAGTAAAGTTGTGCTTATTGAACACTAACTTCATGTCACGCTGTGTTGATCAGATCCACATAAACAGCCTTCAGAAATATAAGCACAATCTCATTCACTACACCGCTCATTGACTCATTATTTATTTGTGTTATTTATCTGTTAATTTATTTGTTTGTGTGTTTTCTGGAGGCAGGAATTAGATGAGATATTCCTTCATACTGTAGCAACACTTCTTTTCATTATGTGAAATGTCCTGTAACTTATTAACAAACTACATCATGTTCAAAACAAAGTCAGCTGCAGACAAACAGGCACACACGCGCACACACGCACACATACACACACGCACACACACACGCACACACGCACCACACACACACACACACACACCCACGCACACACACACACCGACACACACACACACACAAGTGGACACACACGCACACACACACACACACGCACACACACACGCACACACCAGAGTTGTTATCATTAACTAAACACAAAAACAATAAAAAATGAATTTAAAATAAAACATTGAATATTGAAATGTTGTTTGTAAACTAAATAAAAAGTTGTATTAAAGATTGCCTTAGCAATAAACGAAACAAATAAATACGTTTAGACACTCAAATTATAAATAAACATAATGAGGCGGTTTCCTGGAGAGGAATTATTTTACATCAGGTCTAAGCTTTATTGACATTAGGATATTTAAGTCATTTAAAGAAACGTACCATACAAAAAATAAACATTACTCGAGTGCCTCTTGAGACATAACAATCACATTTATATATTTTCAGATATGTCAGTGCAAGTTGTTTTCTATTAAGGCACCTCTAACATTTAAGTTAGTCTTGGACTAGGTTTAAACCCTGTCCTGGAAACCGCCCCCTAATGTTTAAATTACTCTGGGACTAACCGCCCTATAATGAAACTAAACCTAAATAGCAACATGACCAAATAACACACTCTTACAAACTAAAATACACATACATTTAAAATATCATCATATCTAATTGAAAATATGAATGAAAATAAAATAAGACCCAGATTATGGATTAGGACTCATCTCTGGCAGGTGTAAATCAAATGCATCTGTGACAAAAGATGATCTGTTTCTCAATTATTCTCCAATAATAATCTAAACACAATCTTAGTGAGATTTTAATAAGACTTGTTTTTTAGTCAAAATCCTTAAACCGGATACTAGAGCATCTGCAGGACATGTTAAGTACTTGACAGATCATGTTTTTCAGTTGCTTTATAGGTGTAAATAAATGACAAATCTGAAGCGGTCACACATCATTTACATTCACATTTAGTCATTTAGCAGACTCTTTTATCCAAAGCTTTCAGGGAGCAATATGTCACACAGGAGCATTAATATAATAAGTGCTAGTACATCACTTCTTCCCTGCGAACAATTGTCTATCGTACATATTTCTACAAACGAAAAAAACATGTTTCCAATATGATGAAAGATCTGACAGGGATCTGTTACTGCTATACAACATCACTATAAAAGACATAAAAAGTGCTTTTTATTTTCACATTTTGGCGTTGCGGTGGTGTGAGATGTGCATTATTTTATTCAAATCACGAGTCTGCCCGCTGTTGTGTGCATAAACACATTCAAATATATTTGATTTCATTCTTATTTGTCTCAAAGAGCAGGAAAGCAAAGCAACGGAGGAAAGTGTGAGGTTGTTTAGTTGGAACACAAATGGATTGTGTTTTGGCAGCATTTGAAAAGCGTCTGGAGGTCTTCTAAGAGACACTGCGGTTCAGTTTAATTCACATTTCTGCCACCCACAAACGTCTCAAAAACCACCAGCTACTTTAATTACATACAAACCAAACCTACGTGTGTGTGTGTGTGTGTGTGTGTGTGTTAGAAGGGTTGTCATGGTGACATGAATGGTTTGATTTGAGAAAGTATCAATTATTTTCAATAAGCGGTTTGCTACATCGCTGTCATGTGATCAATTGCAAATGAAAACGTTTTTTATTTTCATTTGAAACCCAATCTAATACAGAGATGTTTGAAAGGCCTCTGTTTTTATTCATGAGTTGTGCACATTGTGTGTTCAGGTTATAAACTGAACGTTGGTGTAGTCTGCGTTTCATGCATCTTCGCACAAACCTGCATACAGGGGCGGACTGGCCATCTGTCGTTCGGGGCGTTTTCCCGGTGGGCCGATATCTGTTGGGGCCGGAACGGACGATTTAGACTATGAGACGCACGTGTTATAAATGCGATTGGATGCAACGCAAATGCAAAATGTACTCCAGGGCCGATTTTTCATCCCAGCCCAGCCCTGGCCGCATATACAGCAGAAATGCAGTGAAATGCTCTTGAAAGTGTGCCATCGTGATGTCCCGTGTGCTGATTTGACTGCGTGCCGTCTGAAGGTTCTCTGGAGGAACAGGACGGAGAATTTCTGCAGAAAGAAGACAGATGGAGAATTGACGTGATTAAACGGTGCTCTTTAGCAGCAGTGTGGGAGGCCAATAATCCCAATGATCATTTGTAATAATATGCTTAATTAAATGAGCTGGCAGGGTTCAGCCAGACGTTGACTTTGATTTATGATGGAGTTGATGCATTCAGATGTGATTAGAGGAATTACGGCTTCCTTTCAGACGGAGAGAAAATATTCAGTGCTACCTCCTTCACATCATTACTGGCATCACGTAGAAAAGCAGGTGTGAAACAGAAACATCTCTGTATTGTTCAAAACGATTCCTAATCCCATTATACCAAAGCATTGCTCTTGGAGTCAACGTGACATAACGTTCACACTAGTAAAACAGCAATACTTTTTCTTCACGTGTTAACCGGATGTGATGATGGTCCTACAGCAGATGCTCAAGACGTCTCCATTTTCCAACACTTCTGACAATTCTTCCATCATTATATTTATTTAGTTTTATCGTATTATTATTGTATTATTCTCTAAACCTCTTGCAAATGTCAAGTGTTGTGAAAATGAGCTTCAGTTTGACATCTACACTATTTAAAATGATGTATGGGTCATTGTGAGTTAGGAGTATCAGGCAGAGTTCTGTAGTGGTGGGTGAAGTTTTGTGGGCAGGGTGGAGTTTGGATTATCAGGGCGTAGTTTTGTCGATGGAGTTTTGGAGTAGCAGGTGGAGTTTTGTGGTGGTGAATGGAGTTTGAAGTAGCCACCAGATTTGAGTATTTGTTCCCCAGAGCAGAAAGAACTGCCTGCAGGACACAGAGACTATAATGTGAAACAGAGTGAATGTTTGTTGAGAGACGGTTCTGTTGTAATGTTAATAAGTGGAGACAGTAAAACAGCAGGTCGTGTAGAAATTGCATGAACTGTGACCCTTTAAACTAGCAGTGGGTGTGATCTCTGATGTTTACGAGTGATATACTGTAACAACATGACTGTAGTGTACAGCTGGCCTGTGATCTCACATGATGCCTGTGGGTGACAGATGCTCAAGATGATTTTGTGTGTTTAGTGCACATGCTGACACACAGATAAACCTCACAGTAATTCATGAAGTCAGAGCTGACACAGACAGATACGCTCTGTCACATCATTTACACTCACTCATACATCACACACACATACACACTTATCAGTGTACATTATATTTTATCGTTATAGTTTAGATTTGAATTAAATATTGTTTTGCCAAATCCTGGTATTTCAACAGAATAATATAAAAATGAGTAAGTCAAACATTGGTAATGGTGTCTAATATTCCCATAGTCCAATAGACGTAAATATATAGTATTTATAGAGCAGAACACCCCAGAGACCACATAGCAACCATACAGCAACATAACATCAACTGGTTATAACATAATACTGATAACATAGCAACACCCTGGAAACCATCTTACATCACACTAGACTTACTCTTTAGACAAACATTCTTGTAATAATGGAGCTGTCATTATTATTGTAAATAACGGATTGAGTTATATTGTAATTTTTTTCGACATGCATTTATTTAGTTGTGTCCATATGAAAGTGTTTTCTGCTGAACACTGGTTTGGGTTTTCTACACGATTCAGACTGTTACTATAGTGGATGAGACACATTTAAAATCATTAAACAAACCTGAATCAATGCAGCAGGTGCTTACGACTACCGTTAATGGGCTTTGTTTAGCTGTAGTCTCGTTACAATTCATCAATATCTCCAGATGATAAACACAATCACAAAGCCATATGTCAGTTTACACCTCAAACATCTGTGTGAAAAGCAGACTGTTTGAACCGATGACTACAAGTATAACAACAGTAATGCACCATTTGCACCAGTTCTCCTCTGGCATAAATTGCAGCATCTCTACAAGCTCACCAGTGCTTGCACAACTAGGCTTAATAATAATGAAATAAAAACAGAAATAAGGAAGATTGTAGGTTTAAGATTATCATTGATAATCTTATAGCAGTGTAAATTTTGTAGTGAAGATTTGTCAAGTCACCGCTTCCTTTTTTTCCAGCTCTATCATCTCACCAGTGCATTTACATTACATTTACATTTAGTCATTTAGCAGACGCTTTTATCCAAAGCGACTTACAGATGAGGAAACATTGGAAGCAATTATAACAACATAGGCAACAAAATACATAAGTGCATCAAACTAGTCCATTAAAGCCTAGCACAGTATAAAAAGCTAAGAATAGAGAGGTTAGTAAGTGTTTTTTTTTATTGTTATTTTTTGTTTTTTTAAAGAAGGAAAGGGAAGAGAATTAGAAACAACTCAATCAGCGAAGTCTTGACGGAAGAGATGCGTTTTTAGGCATTTTTTAAAGAGGGCAACCGAGTCTGCTGATCTTGTAGCAGCAGGTAGATCATTCCACCAATGTGGAACAGATCCAGAGAAGGTACGGGAGAGTGACTTTTTTCCTTTTTGGGATGGTACCACTAGTTGTTGTTCCTTTGCAGACCGCAGTGATCTGGCAGGAACATAGATCTGCATTAGCGAGTGGAGATACGATGGTGCAGATCCGGTGTTGGTCTTGTAGGCCAGGAGCAAAGCTTTGAACATTATGCGGGCGGCAACAGGGAGCCAGTGTAACCTGATGAAGAGCGGAGTTACATGCGCTCTCTTCGGTTCATTGAAGACCACTCTTGCCGCCGCATTCTGGATCATCTGGAGAGGTTTGATTGTGCAAGCAGGAAGTCCAGCCAGAAGCGCATTGCAATAATCCAGTTTGGACAGGACAAGAGCCTGGACTAGGACTTGCGTAGAGTGCTCCGATAGGAAAGGTCTAATTTTCCTAATGTTGTAGAGGATGAATCTACAGGACCGGGTGGTGCTGGCAACATGACTTGTGAGGTTAAGCCGATCATCGATTACCACTCCCAGGTTTCTGGCTGTGCAGGTCGGTGTAATCGTTGATGAGCCTAGTTGAATGGCAAGGTTGTGGTGAAATTTTGGGTTGGCCGGGATCACAAGCAGTTCCGTTTTCGCAAGGTTTAGCTGCAGGTGATGATCCTTCATCCAAAGCGAGATGTCACTCAGGCATGCCGCGATGCGAGCAGCGACCGTCGGATCGTCCGGTTGAAATGACAAGTAGAGTTGTGTGTCGTCGGCATAGCAGTGATAGGAGAAGCCATGCTTCTGAATGACCGAGCCGAGGGATGTCATGTAAATGGAGAAGAGTAGCGGTCCAAGCACTGAGCCCTGTGGCAACCCCGTGTTGAGCTGTTGGGACGCGGAGACCTCATCTCTCCAGGATACTCTGAATGACCTACCCGAGAGGTAGGACTCAAACCATTGCAACGCCATTCCAGAGACACCCATAGCACCGAGAGAAGCCAGGAGGATGTGATGATTGACAGTGTCAAAGCCAGCAGACAGATCCAGTAGGATGAGCACAGATGACATGGATGATGCTTTTGCCAGTCTCAGGGCTTCGATGACTGATAGCAGTGCAGTCTCTGTGGAATGACCGGTCTTGAACCCAGACTGATTGCTGTCCAGGAGGTTGTTTTGCATGAGAAAGGAGGAGAGCTGATTGAACACAACTCGCTCCAGGGCTTTGGCGATGAAGGGAAGAAGGGAGACAGGCCTGTAGTTTTCTAGCAGTGTAGGGTCCAGGGTGGGTTTCTTTAGAAGCGGTGTGATGCGGGCCTCTTTGACCGCTGTGGGAAATGTCCCAGTGGTGAGCGAAGAGTTGATGATGTGGGTCAGAGCAGGCACAACCGTTGGAGAGATGGCCTGGAGGAGATGGGTGGGGATGGGATCCAGTGGGCAGGTGGTAGGGAGGTTGGAGCCAATGACCTTTGAGACATCAGCTTCAGACAGAGTAGAAAAGGCGGGGGGCACACACGTGTCAGGGATGTGGGCGGGTTCGACAGATGGTGGCGTAGAGAACTGGCTGCTGATGGCAGTAGTTTTCTTTACGAAGAACGATGCAAAATCAGCAGCTGTTAAATCCGGTGAAGTTGCGGGAGCGGGCGGACAGAGGAGAGCAGAGAAGGTTTTGAAGAGCGTTCGAGAGTCCGGAGAGTTGCAGATCCTCGAGTGGTAGTAATCTGTTTTTGTAGAGGTGACATCTACAGAGAAAGAAGAGAGAAGAGATTGGTAGAGAGAGAGGTCTGCAGGGTCTTTTGACTTGCGCCATTTTCTCTCAGCTGACCGGAGGCTGGCGCGATGCTCACTCAGTACATCCGATAACCAGGGAGCCGACGGGGATGGACGGGCTGGTCCAGATGCAAGAGGGCATAGGTTGTCCAAGCAGGATGAAAGCGTGGAACACAGAGTGTCTGTGGCATTGTCTGTATTCAAAAGAGAGAGCTCATCAGAGGGGGGAGTGCAGAGAAGACAGCAGAGGAAAAACAGGAGGGAGGGAGAGACCGCAGGTTGCGCCGGAAGGTGACCATCGATAAGACATCTGCGATATCTGGAGCAGTGAGGTCGAGGTCAAGGGTGACGAAGAAGTGATCAGACATGTGCAGCGGGTGACCTGAGAGTGATGAGTGGAGCAGTACCTTGTGAAGATCAGATCTAGATGGTTTCCAGACTTGTGGGTTGCTGATGTGGAAGATTAAAAAGATGCATCTTTAGTCTAGATTTAAACTGACAGAGTGTGTCTTCCTCCCAGACAGTGCAGGGAAGACTGTTATTCCATTATTTGTTGAACTGCTGTGTTTCGTGATGCTTCAAGGAAATGTAAAGTTGGGTATCATCAGCATAGCATAACTCTGTGTCTCTTAATTATATCTCCTAGAGTTAACATGTATAATGTGAAAAGCAGAGGCCCTTAGACTGAGCCCTGTGGTACACCATACTGGACTTGCTATTTGCCTGACACCTCATTGTTTATTGCTACATATTGAAAACGGTCAGATAACGGATACCATTTCAAAGCTATTCCATTAATGCCGCAGATTAATTTAAAGTCTATGTAGGAGCGTGCTGTGGTCAATGGTGTTGATTGCAGCACTAAGGTCCAGCAGCACCAATAAGGAGATACAACCTCGGTCAGACACGTCAAAAGCAGATCATTTGTAACTCTGATCAAAGCAGTCTCTGTACTGTGATGTTTCTAAATCCAGACTAGAAATCTTCATCATAACCCATGTGAATTTCAAATGCTTAAAATGTAAAACCGCAGCATGTTAGGTGAGCTCAGAATAAACATTAATGCTATCATACATCATCCTTATAGCTTTATATAGGACTTCTTATTTTCGTAAAAATGGTGTTTGTGTTTATATGAAGACATTTTCCTCTGATGTACTACTGCTGTAGGTCAACAGACTTGAGTTTCTTCAGTTCTTATGATTCTGAGAGTCTTGATGTTAAAATTCAGTTTGGCTGGAGCTGGATGGTGACAGACATCTCCAATTAATGCCAATCGAAGCGTTTCTCTCTTGGAGACGCTGACTGATCCATCCACCCCTCTTCTCATTTCGACCACTCACGTTTTCATCCCGTTACGCTTTCTCTCAACGCAAAGGATCTCTGTCACTTTAAACAAAGACTCAATTTGAAGCGGACTTCTGGCCCTTTATCTCGAAGGTAGAAAGCGTGCTTCAGATAGTCTGAACTTCCATTAAAGAGTGTAAAAGCATTTCTATATTTCCAAACTTTAGCTCATGAATACATATAAGTGGAAAATTCAACTCAGCAAATTCAAATGCGTAATATGGCCATTTCTTATCGTAAGCGTCTGGAAGTCTAAATGATTGTGATGAAAGTGAAAGGGGTTTGGGCGCTGTGAGCTAAACGCTTTTACACAAACCCCATTAGAGGCTCATTGTGCACAGATAGCAGGTCTGAGTGTGAGGAAAACACACACACACACACACACACACACACACACACACACGCACGCACACACACGTCACAGCCGCCGCTGCTGTGAAAGTCCTCGCGGCCAGCTGGCTGTTCCTTTCACACGCTGACACCTCTTATTAAAGTGATAAATGGCCTCTACCGATGGGCAGATTTCAGGTGTCAGAGTTCCACCACGTTCCTGCTCGACCGTTCCGGCCTGAACTGGAACTCTGAGACGGACAAAAAGAGCTGATAGAAGCTGTTTCATTCGCTCTTTCCATCTGGGCTTTCTGAAGCTGAGGTTTTTCTTCTTTTCCAGTAGACAGATTGATAACACTTCACAATAATGTTTTCAGTCAACTAACATGATCTAACACTGAGCATTATTCCACAGCTATTCAATTCATCTTCATTTAAACGTCTACTAATACATTTACATTTGTTAAAATGATTAACATTAGTCAATGAACAATTGTATTAACATTAATCATTCGATGTTATCTCATGTTAACCAAGACAACCTCATTGTAAAGTGTTAGCAAAAGATTTAAGCACCAATTGAACAATTATTATTGTTTTATTTATGGCTGAACGAAAAGAAAAACAGTGTCAGTGAAGTGAGAAAAAAGACATTCAGATATTTGTACTCAAGTAGTATCAACATCATAAACTGAATGTGTTTTTAAATGAAATCTCAGTCTCTTCTTCAGGTGTGTGAGTACACTGATCAGTTTACAAAAAACCTCTTTAAACTGTATTAAGACATTAACTCCAAAATATGCCTGTAAATCTGCGTATAATAATTTTTATAAAACAATATGATTCCCCAAAAACTGTCATACTGAAGTGTACTAACATTTACATACTAACATGATCTCTTAAAGTAAACAGAATGTAAGAACTGTACGTTCACACATTTCATGTTCATGAGGTCACTGAGAATACAGAGTGAAGTCAGCATTCGTGTGTGTGTGTAGTTTGTAAGGTGCTCTGGAGTTTGTGGAATGGATCAATAGGAGTGTTTGTGGTGATATGTCACTGTCGTTCTGAGAACCGTGGCTAAACATCCAGAAACTCTCCGACACATATCTCACTTTACAGACGGACCCTCAGTAGACAGAGAAGCACCTGAAGAGAGGAGATTATTTCATCAAGTGTGATGATGTCTGATGGAGAAGTGTTGACCAATAATGTGAAGATCATTAGAGCTGATGTCTCTCAGCTGTGTTTTCCTCCACATTAAACCATCCCATAATTCCTCACGTCTCCTCCATCTGATGCCCTCACACCTCCGGCTGAGACGTCCTGAAAGAGCCTCTTAATGTGTGTGTGTGTGTGTGTGTGTGTGTCTGCAACTTCTCTGTTTATCATTTATTTTGCTTATTCATAAGTCCATCACGGTTTTTTCAATTGCTTGCAAGTGTTTAGCAACACATAAAGTACCTTTTCTAAACAGTAACACACCTAAATCACACATTTAGTTCATTATCTGTCCAAAACCACATTTTGCTAAATGAACACAAACTCTACATTGCAAAATGCTGAATGGCTTTTTCTACACGAGCTAACTCTATCAAAACACTGCAGACCTGATTCAAAATGGAGTCGTCCGGTCCAAACAGGTGCACTAGTTTACTATCCAACAGGAACATAAAGTCATTCATATAGCGCATAGACCGTCAAAATGCTAACAAATAATGACACAAAAACATGTTTCAGTTCGACCTCTATAGAAGTTTTTCAAATGATTCAGTCAGTTGTACACACATTTTTGTTCTAATGCACTGCTGCTTGTCCAATTTGATTAATTTAATTGAAGTTAAATCAACTTAATCTTTGTACAATTTTGTCACAACATGATATTTTTATGTTCAGTAATGTAACTTAATGCATTCATATTGGCACTTCATAAAGGATTTGTGTTGTGTAACATATATTGATAGGCAGAGGATTTATATTTCCCATCATGCATTGCGTAAGACTGCATTTTGAGAGTTGTTTTATGTGTTTTTCAGTAAAGAGAAACACTTGTTAGGGTTTAATGTTCATTTATGTTTGAGATTTAGATCTTTTTTGTTTTGTGGTTACCATTGTTTAGAAAAGCGTTGCGTTTGCTTAGCTAGTGGGCGGTATCATAATTGAATTTTCAGTTCTGGTGGTAAGCTTGGTTATCTTCATATCTCGTTAGAGACCAACAAAAATGTTATGTCACATTATCTGAACACACTTATGTTGAGAACAATAAAAGAAATATGAGGTTCATTGTAACAGAATAATATTGAGTTATCAGTGTTCAAACTGAATTTTCTATCTATAGACTAAAGGTGGATATTGCTTGTACATTAGTCTATAATAGATAGATCTATCATGCAGGCATCTCTCATCTAACCCCCCTTCTATTATAGATCTTTACAAATAGATAGATTTACATTGATGCATTTGGCAGATGTTTTTATCCAAAGCGACTTACATTGCATTATACTTACATATGTTTGTTAGTATGTGCAATCCCCTGGGACCCAACCCATGACCTTGGGACCGTTGATAGTGTTACAGGTATGCTCTATAACCACTGAGCTACAGGAAAGACATATGAGAACATGCTGTACAATTATAACAAAAATCATTATTGAGAGTATATTGTATTACTACTGCTGATGTTGTTATTTCAGTTATGACTTGTTTCAATATGGTGCTATGTTTTAGACGGGGGGAAAAAAGGGAAATGATTCGGCCCACATCAGCCCTCCACCGATTCTGTCGACAGTACTGTATGCAATGTGTGCATTGCGTTACATGCATATGTGTCCGACTCGCTAATGCATTGGTTTTTATAATACGTCTGCCCCTGTTCACGGCCATAGTCCGGCAGTGGGACGGTCATTCTGGACTGGTTAGTCCGCCCCTGGTTTTAGATGACATAATGTTACTTACACACCGAATCATGCTGCCAAAACACGCTTTGTCCAATATTTACATTTTTGAAATGTTGTGTTGTGCTTATCGTGTTTAACGTTTTTAAAATGTGACTACAGATTGGTCAAAGGTATGTTAGCAATCGGAAGAAAAACTGTAATATGATTTAGCTTTGAATCTCTCTCTCAGTTCGTTTCTGTAATTGTTTGGTGAATTCCTCTGTTTGGGTTTTTCTTTATGGCTGACCACATTCACAACAGCACTCAATACAATACAAACATCTAAACCTTCTTACTGTACATTAAGAATAAAACATGACTTGAAATATTAAGGATATTAACAAATAAATTCTCAAATGAAGTTACAGTGCAAATATCTGTCAATGGGGTAGAAAAATCATCTTGTTTCCCTCTTTGAATTATGTTTATTTCTATTACCCAGAGTTGCTTTTTTTCTTGTTTTAAACATAAAATCACTCAACAAAAAAAGAGTAAATCTTCTCGAGTAAATGTATAATAGAAGGATTACATGTTTGCACTGGGAAATACTGAGCAGACATTCTTTTTTTATACATTTACAGCAACAATATTTTATGGGATTTTGTCAATTTTATTTTAAAAAGTCTAATCTGAACGTTTCAGTATGAGATGATTTGCTTTTGCACCAGACATTGTCAGTTAGATTGACGGGTGGAGTTAGGGGAGGGTCTTATAATCGTACGTTTTTATAGAATTTGTAAAACAGAGATATTCATTTTCTAGTCTTTCGCAGGCTATCTTTCTATACTAAGTGTTGAATTTAATGTTGTTACATTGGAATATCACAGTTTCCATTATTAGAAAAATGAAAGCGTATGCTATAGAAAAGTAACTGAAATAAATCACTCAAAAGGTGTAAACAACATGAAATAAACACATGCAGTCATGTCATCTTGTCTTTAAAACATTTCACAATGAGCGAAACATCATTTCAGATAGTGTTTCTATAAGACTTTATGTGTATATAACTCAGTTTAAATCTTGTTTTATTGTGTAAGTCAGCTGTATTTTCTGAGTTGTTACGGCTCGAATCAAAACAAACCAACAGCAGTTTGATTGATATTAATTGGGCTGCACAGTAAAAAAACATGATTCTTGAACCAAACTCTTCATATCTTCTTATCTTCATATTCTTATTCACATCTGACTCATTTGGGTGCATACGTGCACATTTATTAAATGAATGCACATCTTGTAGTTTCCATGCCGCATTTTTATTGGGGAATCCTGAAACGTGACACATGATAGAAACATGACAAAAACACTTGTGTGTGTTGCACAGAATAAAGAAAGCGGTCATGAAACAACAGGAATAAACGAAGACAGAATGTTTGTTTTGAGTGAATTTTAACTTTAATTCACTGAAACTTGATTCACTTAAACTGCATCTGCAAAAACTTGCATCTGCTGCTGGATTTCAGAATGCTGGAGAGTTTCAAAGACGCACACACACAGACGAGCAGCTGTAGAGCGGCGTATTGTTCTCAGAGCCCAGCAAACATTTGGACAAATCAAAGCCGCTGCGAAGCATGTTTGTTTGCCAAACCTTTGAGTGCGTCTCTGGATGCGTTCCAGCGCTCGCAGGTTCTGCTGCTTTTCATTGGTTCAGTGGAGACGGCGCAGGAGTTTCTCATTAAAGCAGATAAACGCTATCGAAAATGTCTGATTCGTAACGTCCGGAACACGTAAACGCACAGTCAGTCAGGTGCCGTGCCATCTCCCACAATGCTTTGTGATTGTGGAGCGTGGCAGCGCCAGCGAGGTTTTCTGTTTAATTTATTCCTCCGGCGGGCGGCAGCGGCAGAGAGAGAGCGAGTCAGTGTAATTATCCTAATTAGTGCTAATTCAACATGGCTGAGCCCATTTCTGTAATGAGTCTGAACGAGACCCTCATCCACAGCTCCGCGGTCACCGCCTCCCTTTGTTGCCTCGGTAACTGTTTCCGTGGCGACCCGCTCTCGACAGACGGGGAGAGGACAGGGGTTAATTTTGATGCCAAGAGACGCAAATTAAAGCAGAAATAAGAAAGAAAGTCAAATGTTTTCTGTTTGCAGATAAACGGCTGTCAGACGTGAGACCTGTCAACCCTAAACACACGCCAGAATTGTTGCCGGGTGGTTGCTAGGGTGTTCTGGCGGTTGTTAGGGTGTTCTCGTGTGGCGTTTTGCAGCGACCTGGGCTACAAAAAAAAACTTTCCAAAAGAAAATAGAGACATATTGAATCTTGATGTTCCTCTTTGAGACAGAAATCAGCTCAAGAGAACACACTTTCTGCCACATATAGAGGTTAACTTGACAGTACAATTTCTATCCGGAGAAAGATGTGTCTCCATTAATCCTAAATGTAAACTTGTGGAGGTTTGACGGTCACATCAAGCATATAATCAACATTTCTAATGAAAGAGAACAATGCAACGGCACAATTATCTTCAAATGTCAATGCAGCTCTTCTACACGACTGAAGCCGAATGAAAGTTAAATGAAGGCATTACACATATTTACAACATTCTCCAAGATGCAGATGAAACATCCTTACAGTATATTAAGAGAAAATTCCATTTGAACATTTGTATTTATTTATCCTCCTGGTGTGAGTCAAAATGATGATGAAGTTAAAAGTCTTTATAATACTTCTTTGTATATTTTGTGTGTCTTATGAACTGTTGTTTGTTTGTGTAGGTCTCAGGAGGGGAAATGTTACACTAACCTTCATACCTGCAACCTCAAAGTAAGATCAACTTATATTTGTTTCTTTGTTATTGGAGTTTTGCACACAGTCACGTGGTTATTTTTTCTGTCTATTGTTTTTATATAAAGGTCTGGTCGGGTTTTTCTCGCTTCGGGTTAATCTGTGGCAACATTCTAGTCAGATTATTCTGAAATATGTCCGCTTACTCTCTCTCGGCTGTTTAACCTGTTCACAAATGACTGCGGCATTTTCATTTCTCATCCGTGAGTCAAGAACTGCTGGAAATTCAATGTGAAATTGTCCTCCAGCATCAGTGAGAGAGAGAGAGAGAGAGAGAGAGAGAGAGAGAGAGAGCAGCTGTTATTATAGATTTCTTATTGCAGGTCTGAGTGAATATGACCGCTGCTCTTTACACGCGTGTGCGTGTTTGTGTGCGTGCAGATATACATTGATGTGATGCCTCACAGAGAATCATCAACATTGATGTGTGAAACACACTTGACTGTTAAATTCATCTGGATAATGTGTCTCGTGACATGTTGCAGATGTTATAGAGATCTCGCTGATAAACGATCACATACATTCATTTGCCATCACGTCTGAGAACAGAAGAATGATGCCCTCAACCCAAACGTAAACCTCTTGATCAAAACACAATACTTTGACGCCTAAACTTCTGTTTTAAACTCCTGATCCCGAAATCAACCACAGAACGCATCCCATTTCACCTGCAGTCATCCTATCCTGAAGCTATTTCACTGATGTACCAGCCACAAACACACCCAGATCACCCTAGTGACCACCTGACGACACCCTAGCAACAACCAAGCACAAACACACACACACTCAGAGTGCGTCATGACTGTAGTTTTGTGATGATGGTGTTGTTGATGTTGTGTAGATGAGGTTATTGTAGTAATTCTGGAGTGCGAGCACACAAGCATCTCAGTGAAATGACCTCCAGTCACGATTTACACCCTTCAATCTGCTCCCAGTTCAAACAGGCGAGACTGATGGACTATCTGTCTGTCTCTCCAATAAAACCACACTGCTTACTCTGACTATCTCTCTCTCACACACACGCACACACACAGATTGAAGTTGCATTAATCAGCAGTTCATTTCACAGATTCACAACATTGTGTTTCTCTTCCTCAGCTCATATTTCATTTTTATTTACTCAGAAATGAAGTTTTTTGGTAATCACATTGATGCTTTTAATGTGTGTGTGTGTGTGTGTGTGTGTGTGTGTGTGTGTGTGTGTGTTATATGTAGCATTGAATGGTTTTAAATTGTAAATGTAATCAACAAATATATAAATGCAATCACACAGACCTGATAACCAGAGACGTTATTCTGTATATAAAAAATACACCAGATTCATACACTTCAGAGGTCAAACTGTGTTGGATTCGTTCTTTGAGAACATACATCTGCTTTATCATTTTATTAATCAAGTTTGATTTACGTTTGACTTTTATCCACACAGGCAGTGTTTTCTGTACATTTAAATGGTTAGAGCATTGGTCTTGTGATCAGAAGGTTCTAATCTCAGTGCCAGCAGGTCATGACTGAAGTGCCCTTGAGCAAGACACCTTACCCCTGATTGCTCTGCAGTAATGTGACACTGTATAAAACTACTTGTAAGTCGCTTTGGATAAAAGCGTCTGCCAAATGAATAAATGTAAATGTAAATGTAAATGAATTGTGTGTCTGACCAATCAGAATCCAGTAAATTAAGAAAAGACGGCGACACTTTACTTAAAGTCTTTATAATGCATTATAACAGGTCAATAAAGGATATGATGCATTATAATTGTTGTTTTAAATAATTATAACCAAAGATCAAAATGCAAAGAGTATAATTATTCATGAGACATTACAATTCATCATAAGGTCCATAACAAGGCATAATTAAGAATGGTCTGAAAACACATCTCTTGCGTCAACACCTGACCGAACAGATCTGACTTCATCTCTTTTATACTCCTTCTTAGCTCTTGTACACTGTGGTGGGTCTTATGAAACCCGTTTCCTTTTTGCACTTTTTGTTGTCCCTGTGTTGTTCAAATTGCTTCCAGTGTTCACCTCATCTGTGAGTCGCTTTGGATACAAGCGTCTGCTAAATGACTAAATGTCAATTAATATAATCAAAATGATTTTTAATGCATTAAACGTATACGCTTTAAGTAACATGTTACCAAAAAGATGTGAATCTTAATTTATAAAGATTATGTATGAAGATCTGACGTCAGTGACGTTGTATGTAGCAGTAGTTGATCTGTGTTTTGTATGTTGATCAGATCAAAGCGTGGTTCTGTTCTTGAGTCTAATGAAGAAATGCAAAAACATCCTCCGAGATAATGAATCCTGCGCAGTCACGATTGAGAAAACTCTGTTAATTGAATTCTGCTGAAGCCAGCGCTTGAACTTCATTATCTTCATCAGCACAGAAAACCTTTTCTTTCTCCCGCACAACATAGACTTTCATCAAACTCATTGAGTTTTCAGCTACACGATCGGATAGTGAAGCTTTAGCGCTCTCGGAGAAAGACATGTTCTTCATTCAAGAACTGTGACTTGTCGTGAGATGTTACGGCCTGTTTTAAGCCTCATATGAAGTGATGTGAAGACGTTCAGATGCGTGAGGAGGAAAACCCTTTTCATTCTGTCTGATCGCTAGAATACAAAGAACAGCTGGATGTTATAGAACCAGACTGTCGGACTGCTGGGATTGTTTGCAAGAAATGACAATAAAACCATCAGACGTCGACTTAGAACGGGTGAAAATTCATTTATCAGATGAATAGAATTTAACTTCTGTAAACGTCCGTATACGACACTAGAGCGATTCAACACGGACTATGATTTAAAATAAGAAAGATGACTTTATCTGAGAAGCTGTGATTGTAATGAATGATGTTGGATCTGCACATTTCTCACTTGAAATACAGATTGTTCAAATATGCTTTTCTTTTTCTCTAAGAGTGTTTCTGATGGTTATCATCAGTATATGAGATGAGCTCCTGTCACACATTAAATGTCGCATGAAACATGAAGCAAAGGTCAGAACAGCACATCTGTGGTAACACAAAGGACTACAAACCCCAAGGACATGGACTGCGAACTGAAAGCAATAAGCCGTGTGAAGCAGTGTGTTTCAGAGCATTTAAGGGCGTTGTCATTAAAAACCCTCTGCTGGTATAAATTCACTGTAACCCGCCGCTACCTGCTTTTATAAAACTGTTATTCCATATGCGTTGCAAGGTTTCATAAAATAAAGTCAATAAAATGATATTTAGGCTGTGTGATATATACGGTCGGGGTTTTTATAACGGTTTAGAAATCGGCACAGCCAATCAGAAGCAAGGACCAGAATTGAGCTTTTAACAAACGCTCTAAAAAAATCATCTAGTGGCTCAGTAAATGACAGAAAAATAAACGGTTATTAAAAGTATCTAGAAACAGATTATTTTCAGTGGGACATAAAAAAATATACAAATGTATATGGAATTTACATTTCATTTAATGAAAGAAAAAAGAACTTCATTAACAAATACATTTTTAATATACCTACACTTTTTGTGAATTCTAAGATTTCATTGATTTCACATCTTTAAAATGTCCTCAATTTTGAACAGTGTACGGGGAGTTAATGTCCGTCTGAAGCCAAACGTCCGTCACTCATGAAAGAAATCCTTGAGCATATAGTGAGTCACCATCCGTTCCTCACCGGCTAATAAAGAGTAACTCTTTATCTCAGACAGCTTTTTAATATCAGAGGAACAAAATTAAGTTGACCTCCTCACAAAGCCTCAGGACCGATGGTGAAGTGTAAGCCTCGCGCTTCCTCTAATCTCCCCTCGGACAGAGATAAGACCTCCCCTAGCGCCGCCGCTAAGTCAAATGAGGATCTTATCTGCTCTCAATAGTAGATATTAACATGTCCTCATCAAATCCACGGCCTTCAGCCTCCCACAAATCAACTCCAAACAATGCAGCTCATAGCCATGACAAATGAATCCCTAAAAATCAGCTTCCCTTCATTTTAGGCCATTGTCGGTCTTGAAATACGTTCTGTTCTCGTCGATATGAGCGCGCTCGGGTGAAATCTTCGGCTCGCTTTGACAAGACGTCGCTCTTGTTCTGTAGCATCCATTATAGTATAAAGTTTAGTGTAGTGAACACAAATGAATCTTAATTTAACCTCGTTGTACTGAAACACTAATGAAATCATGCTCGCTGCTCTTCTGGTGTCATCTAACAGACATTTGTTACACTTTGGGTTTGTCATTCTAATCATTTAACATTTTTAGGCAAAGAAATATAATTCAAAACCTTCTTCACATAAACAGAGGCTGCGAGAGGACACAGAGAATAAACCGCTTTGTTTGACAAGCCAAAACTACATTTAAACGGATCTACTGCCGGTTGAAAAATACAAGAAAAATCTATATCAGATTTGCTTGCAGAAAGAAATGATGATGTATTGACTTTATTGACATACTTTTGTTTATAACCTTTATTAAATAAAGCAAAGACTCATATTTATGACATTTAGCGCTGTATACTGTACATGCCTCATTCATTCATTCATTTACTACATTAGTCATGGATATTAAGCCAGTAAATGCGACAGCAGACATGTAAGGATTCACTTACAGTCACTTTCCATCCTGATGGGTTCATAAGAAGTATCAAAGAATAAGAGGCTGTGATATATTGACCATAAAACTGTGGTTCTCAAACTAACTGGGGGGGACCCAATATGGATTCAGGGGGGCCCACAGACGATGTGTCATTTTATGAAATATAGAAATGTATTGTATCTTATGCAAACAAAAACAAGACCACCAACCAAAATAATTGATGTTTCAGCGTTCCAGCGTCAGACTTATGCTTTATCATCAATACATCACACCTCTCCACCAATCAGCATCCAGCACTGAAGAGATCCATTCTATCTTTTATCATTAATAACCAGCTGTGCAGTACATGTTTAGAGATAAATATCAAATAAATCGATGTGAAATGCTGAGAGAGATGAAATGTCATTGAGACACAACTGCACACAGATCTCAGAAGGTTTCCACAGACCGATCACAGTCAAGTATTCCAGAGAGGAGGGTGGAAACATCATGTTAATGAATAAATGTGAGAAAGGTAAACACAGGTCAGAGGTCAGGCGAGTACAGTCTTGTTTTCAGTGTTTTGTTGTCTGCAGCTCATTTCAATCGTTCAGCTGAAGTAATAGCAGGAAAGTGTGGAATCAATGTGGATTGATCTGAGAGACCCTGGCAATTACCCTGCTGGGCAGCGGGCGTGTTATAAGAGCTCATGTCCCGGGTCACTGAGCCACGCTCACGCTCAAAGCCGCTCGCCTTCGTTCTGACACAAGTGAAGAGAGTTAAACCTGACATGACACAATAAAAGCCTGAAATGTTGATGTTTTGAATAACATGACGCTCAGATGTAATCCTGATAATATTAGAGTCTGTTTACCCTATAAAAAGCTTTCCTACACACGACAGCGTTATCAAAACGATCTGCATTAATTTGATGTCATATGTATTATGAATGACGGCCTCTTAAGCCCATTGCACATTGAGAACGAGATTTCCGCACATTAAAAAATGAATACGACCTCACGTTATGTCCATCCCATTTACACACTGCCTCTGATATAAAATCATTCGGACTGGGTTCCATTTTCTGCGTTTTTCGCATCAGCAGCGAACATGTTAAGAGACACCGTACAAACCAGCGCCAAATACGTAAAAACACATACGAACCTTTCAGACTGT
>CM074076.1:30943780-30946280 GCA_037178815.1 Barbatula barbatula
TCTGTGTGCAGTGTGGACACAGTCGCTCTTCTCTTGGAGTCCATGTCTGTCTGTGTCGGCCCGTCTCCACAGTGAGCTTGTGTTCACTGAGTCTGTACATGGTCAACACTTTTCTTAGTTTAGGGTCTGATACGCTTTTGAGGTATTCTGCCGCTTTATATTCTCTGTTTAATGACCGATAGCATTCAAGTTTACTTTGCTGAGCTGTTGCTTCTGTCCAGTGTTTGAGATATTTTTCTTTTTGTGTTTTTATCATTTGGTTAATTCTGGCTGGAGTTTGGGGTTCAGTTGGACACGTTTGGGGTTTTAGAGTTAGTTCTGAGATCAGTTGGATGAGACAACTTTTCTCTGGGTTCAGCTCCTGATGACGTAAGGTTTTGTGATGGAGTGATTCTGTATCGCTGTTCTTAAGGTGGTTATAGAATTTAATCGCTCTTTTTTGTATTTTAATTATTAGAGGATATAGTCCTAATTCTGCTCTGCAGGCGTTGTTTGGGGTTTTGCGTTGTACCCGTAGAATGTTTTTACACATTTCTGTTTGCAGGGTCTCAGTTGGGTGTTTGTCCCATTTGGTGAACTCTTGGTTGGTGAGGGGACCCCAAACCTCACATCCATAAAGTGCTATTGGTTCTATAACGGATTGGATTATTTTAAGCCAAATTCCAGCTGGGATGTGGATTTTTATATTCCTTTTGATAGCGTAAAAAGCTCTTCGTGCCTTGTCTCTCAGGTCGTTCACTGCCTTGTTTAAGTTTCCGGTGTTACTGATGTTTATACCGAGATATGTGTAGTTTTGGGTTTGCTCTAAAGGCACGTTGTTGAGTTTAAAGTTGTGATGTTGGTTTTGTCGACTATGCCTTTTCTGGAATATCATAACTTTGGTCTTTTTAAGGTTCACTGATAGCGCCCATGTTTGACAGAAAGTGTGCAGGATGTCTAGATGTTGCTGTAGACCCTCTTTTGTGGGTGACAGCAGCACCAGATCATCTGCAAACAGAAGGCATTTCACTTCAGTGTCTAGTAGGATGGGACCGGGTGCTGGTGACTGTTCTAAAGCCCGAGCTAATTCATTAATGTAGATGTTAAATAGAGTAGGACTCAGACTACAGCCCTGTCTTACTCCACGACTCTGGGAGAGGAAGTCTGTGTGCTTGTTGCCTATTTTAACTGCAAATTTGTTATCCGTGTACATTGATTTGATGATGTCGTAGGTTTTTCCTCCAATGCCGCATTGAATAAGCTGAAAGAAAAGCCCCTCATGCCAGATTGAGTCAAAAGCTTTTTTAAAGTCAACAAAGCATGAGAAGAGTTTTCCTTTATTTTGGTTAATTTCTTGGTCGATTAGAGTATGAAGGGTATAAATATGATCTGATGTGCGGTATTTTGGTTGGAAACCGATTTGGCATTTTCTCAGAATGTTTCTGTCATTTAGAAAGTTGGTGAGTCGGCTGTTTAGGATGTTACAGAAGAGTTTACCTAAGTTGCTGTTTACGCATATTCCGCGGTAGTTATTTGGGTCGAATTTGTCTCCGCTTTTATGGATTGGGGTAATAAGACCTCGGTTCCAGATGCTGGGGAATATTCCTGTATTAAGGATGGTGTTTAACAGTTTGAGGATGGCATGTTTGAATTTTTGGTCCGTGTTTTTAATCATCTCATTAAGAATGCCATCAATTCCGCTTGCTTTTCTGGATTTAAGTTTGCATATATTATCGCATAGTTCCTCTAGTGTAATTTGGTAATCTAAAGGGTTTTGGTAATCTTTAATAGTTGATTCTAGGGTGCTTAGTTTGTCTTCAAGGGTAGTTTGTTCGTGGTTGTTGGTTATATTACTAAAGAGGTTAGAGAAGTGGTTTATCCACACATCTCTGTTCTGAATGGGTAGTTCTTCATGGTGAGATTTATTAAGTGCGTTCCAATGTTCCCAGAAGCGGTTAGTTTCTAGAGATTGTTCAATTGCTCTTAGCTGATTTTGTATATCTTGTTTCTTTTTTGTCCTTAGGGTGTCTTTATATTCTTTAAGTTTTTCATGGTAGAGTTGGCGTGTGTTTACATTATCCGCATCTCTGTGTTTCTGATTTGACAGAATTCGTACTTCTTTTCTAAGGTTTTTACACTCATTGTCGAACCATTTCTCATTGGCAGGTCTCTTTTTTGTTTTCGTATTTGTTGATTTTAGGTTGGCTAGTGTTGCAGATATTGTAAATATATTGTTCATTCTGTCTACTGCTAAGTTTACGCCTTCGTTATTGTGTGGAAATGGCGTATCTAGGAATTTATTAAGTAGGTTTTGAATTTTTGGTTCACATATTACGCTTTGGTATATATCTTCACTATTTTGTTTCCATCTGTATGCGTGTTTAAGGCTATGGAGTTGAGTTTGATTTGGTGCCTCAGTGTTAGGTTTAGATCTGTTTAGGTAAAGAGTAATTTTACTGTGGTCTGATAAGGGGGTTAGTGTGCTAACTGTAAACGCTCTGAGAGAATTTGGATTTAGATC
>CM074076.1:30948780-31011280 GCA_037178815.1 Barbatula barbatula
TGTTGTGTTGTGTTGTGTGTGTGTGTTGTGTGTGTTGTGTTGTGTTGTGTGTGTTGTGTGTGTCAGTGTTGTGTGTGTGTTGTGTTGTGTTGTGTTGTGTTGTGTTGTGTGTTGTGTGTGTGTGTTGTGTTGTGTCGTGTGTTGTGTGGTTGTGTGTGTGTTTTCTGTTGTGTTGTGTGTGTTGTGTTGTGTGTGTTGTGTCTGTGTTGTGTTGTGTGTGTGTGTGTTGTGTGTGTGTGTGTGTTGTGTTGTGTTGTGTGTGTGTGTGGTTGTGTCTTCTGTGTGACAGATTGTTGTGGTTTGAGCTGCCTTGTTGGATCTTGTCTGTTGTTGTGTCAGTGTTGTGTGTGTGTGTGTGTGTTGTGTGTGTTGTGTTGTGTTGTGTGTGTTGTGTGTGTGTGTGTTGTGTTGTGTGTGTGTGTGTGTGTGTGTGTGTTGTGTGTTGTGTGTGTTGTGTGTGTTGTGTGTGTTGTGTGTGTGTGTGTGTGTGTGTGTGTGTGTGTGTGTTGTGTGTGTGTTGTGTCAGTGTTGTGTGTGTTGTGTCGTTGTGTGTGTTGTGTGTGTGTGTGTTGTGTGTGTTGTGTGTGTGTGTTGTGTTGTGTGTGTTGTGTCAGTTGTTGTGTGATGGGGGACTTTTCTCCCAGTATGTATGAGTTTGTGTGTGTTGTGTCAGTGTGTGTGTGTGTGTGTGTGTGTGTGTGTGTTGTGTGTGTGTGTGTGTGTGTGTTGTGTGTGTGTTGTGTTGTGTGTGTTGTGTGTGTTGTGCTGGTTGTTGCTCTTCTGTCGTGACAGGACTTGACGTATCTCGCCGTCAGGTTTGAGCTGATGGGCTTTTCTCCCAGTATGTATGAGATCTTGTCCTGTTGTTGAAACTGCTTGAAGTCTTTGTGGAAGTTTGTGAACTGGGGGAAGAATGTTTCTCTGATGTCCGTATAGTTTGGACACGAGGTTAAGAAGTGCAGCTCTGTTTCCACTTGTCTCTGTGTGCAGTGTGGACACAGTCGCTCTTCTCTTGGAGTCCATGTCTGTCTGTGTCGGCCCGTCTCCACAGTGAGCTTGTGTTCACTGAGTCTGTACATGGTCAACACTTTTCTTAGTTTAGGGTCTGAGACGCTTTTGAGGTATTCTGCCGCTTTATATTCTCTGTTTAATGACCGATAGCATTCAAGTTTACTTTGCTGAGCTGTTGCTTCTGTCCAGTGTTTGAGATATTTTTCTTTTTGTGTTTTTATCATTTGGTTAATTCTGGCTGGAGTTTGGGGTTCAGTTGGACACGTTTGGGGTTTTAGAGTTAGTTCTGAGATCAGTTGGATGAGACAACTTTTCTCTGGGTTCAGCTCCTGATGACGTAAGGCTTTGTGATGGAGTGATTCTGTATCGCTGTTCTTAAGGTGGTTATAGAATTTAATCGCTCTTTTTTGTATTTTAATTATTAGAGGATATAGTCCTAATTCTGCTCTGCAGGCGTTGTTTGGGGTTTTGCGTTGTACCCGTAGAATGTTTTTACACATTTCTGTTTGCAGGGTCTCAGTTGGGTGTTTGTCCCATTTGGTGAACTCTTGGTTGGTGAGGGGACCCCAAACCTCACATCCATAAAGTGCTATTGGTTCTATAACGGATTGGATTATTTTAAGCCAAATTCCAGCTGGGATGTTGATTTTTATATTCCTTTTGATAGCGTAAAAAGCTCTTTGTGCCTTGTCTCTCAGGTCGTTCACTGCCTTGTTTAAGTTTCCGGTGTTACTGATGTTTATACCGAGATATGTCTAGTTTTGGGTTTGCTCTAAAGGCACGTTGTTGAGTTTAAAGTTGTGATGTTGGTTTTGTCGACTTTGCCTTTTCTGGAATATCATAACTTTGGTCTTTTTAAGGTTCACTGATAGCGCCCATGTTTGACAGAAGGTGTGCAGGATGTCTAGATGTTGCTGTAGACCCTCTTTTGTGGGTGACAGCAGCACCAGATCATCTGCAAACAGAAGGCATTTCACTTCAGTGTCTAGTAGGATGGGACCGGGTGCTGGTGACTGTTCTAAAGCCCGAGCTAATTCATTAATGTAGATGTTAAATAGAGTAGGACTCAGACTACAGCCCTGTCTTACTCCACGACTCTGGGAGAGGAAGTCTGTGTGCTTGTTGCCTATTTTAACTGCAAATTTGTTATCCGTGTACATTGATTTGATGATGTCGTAGGTTTTTCCTCCAATGCCGCATTGAATAAGCTGAAAGAAAAGCCCCTCATGCCAGATTGAGTCAAAAGCTTTTTTAAAGTCAACAAAGCATGAGAAGAGTTTTCCTTTATTTTGGTTAATTTCTTGGTCGATTAGAGTATGAAGGGTATAAATATGATCTGATGTGCGGTATTTTGGTTGGAAACCGATTTGGCATTTTCTCAGAATGTTTCTGTCATTTAGAAAGTTGGTGAGTCGGCTGTTTAGGATGTTACAGAAGAGTTTACCTAAGTTGCTGTTTACGCATATTCCGCGGTAGTTATTTGGGTCGAATTTGTCTCCGCTTTTATGGATTGGGGTAATAAGACCTCGGTTCCAGATGCTGGGGAATATTCCTGTATTAATGATGGTGTTTAACAGTTTGAGGATGGCAAGTTTGAATTTTTGGTCCGTGTTTTTAATCATCTCATTAAGAATACTCTCTCTCTGTCTCTCTCTCTCTCTCTGTCTCTCTCTCTCTCTCTCTCTCTGTCTCTCTCTCTCTCTCTCTCTCTCTCTGTGTGTCTCTCTCTCTCTCTCTCAATAGTAGGATACTTCAATTTTAACGAAGATTAAAACCATGAGTTTAGTGACTCTTCACTATAATAAAATCATGTTCATGTGATGCATCACTTAATTATCAAGTGTATTATTACATAAGATGAAGTGTATGATGAGATGTGATGTGATCTATAGTTAACAGAGGTAACATCCGTTTCGGGTTAGTATGTCCTAAAGTGTTTTTCTACAAAATGTGTAAACATTCCCTTAACAAAAATAGTACATACTGTACTTGTAGGGCTTATAGTAGAAGTATGCGAATTGGAAAGCACCTTTAATGTTCCTAGTCTATTATTTCTTGTTTTTTTAGTGTCCTGTTTAAATGACTCCACGCACCAACACACACAGATACACACAAACGTGCACACAGACAGACACGCACACACAAGATAATCAGACATTTTTATAAACCTCAGAGGGAAACCAGGCCTAACCAGGGGATTCCAGATCCCCTCTGGCAAAAACTGCAGCCTCTGCACAAGCTCGACAGTGCTGCACAACAAGACAACATTTGTAGTGAAGACGTGTCACAAACTGGGTGTAATTGTGTCTGTGAATGTTTGGAGTTGTATCACTTGTGACAGGAGCGAGCGCGAGTCAACCCTCTCATCTCTTGAGTGTAATGAGGTAACAGTGTCAGGGCTCTCTGAAGACTCTCACGTCACACAATGATTATGAATAATGACAGAAACCATTAAAACCAACATTTCAAAACCACGTGTCACGTCTGAATCTGATCTTTCACATGACGCTATTCGTCAAGAGATCAGTATCAAGGAAGAAACGTAAGAGTTATTAAACTAGAGTCAAGCCTCACATTCAAACACTCTATATCATGTGTGAAGAGAGACAGTTAGAGAACAGAAAAGCCCAGTCGTCTTTATCACTGCAGACACTGCATTACATCACTGAATGAGATGACTGCAGTGTGTGTGTGTGTGTGTGTGTGTGTGTTCTGCTCACTTGAGAGGAAACACTGCATCTGTTTCTGACAGCTGTATCACTGACACACAAATGTGTAAATCCTAAACGAAAGTGGATTTGCAATATTCCTCTCTCTGCTCTAATCTGCACACGTGTTGTGATATTCAAGACAGCGAACCATCTCGAATGTGAAGAAATAACAGCACTAATAATGGGAATAATGGCAGTGTCGCTGTACTCTATGCAAATGAAAGCAATCACCTTCAGCATCAGCTTTCCGTAACTGCGCCCTCTTTAATTTCATGAATAAATATCACATTTTAAAGCGAGCGTTGCTCGGCCCCCTCCTGAGGAGACAGCGTGTGGGAGGACGTATGCTTTGAATATTCAGTAAACGGATAAACCCGTGACCGCCCGACAGAATACTCTTCACAGAATGACATCTTACCTGACAATATTGCTGTACTTAAACCTCGTCTTATTTTAAGTACACTAAAATGAAAGTTAGGCCCTGGGTTCCTTTTCGAAGGGCTCTTCCCCAAGCCCTAAGCCCTTCAAAGGGTTGAAGGAGTCTAGACAACTGTTTTTGGAATGCTCTTCTGCGTCATCATCCCATGCCCATAGGGAGGCGCCATTGCAACGCAAAGAATCATGGCGGCGTGAAGTGTCCATCGAAAACCCAAATTGAAGTGGCCAGTTATGAGCACTTTGGTTTGGAATGACCCTTCAATATGGCGGCTATGATTGTTTTTACTCCGAAGTGCCCTTTGGAGGGCGATATATCCCATTTGGAACGCACTTAAATTTTTAAGGTTTTAGCGTAAGTGTACTACTAGTCAATTTTAGGTATGCAAATAGTCAATTTATAGGTATGCTCAATAGTTGCAGCACATGTTTGAGTTTATGAATGCACACTTTGAAACACAATCTCAGTAAACTACTAGTTCACGGCAAAATCGCCAGTGTTAAAAAAGCTTAAATTAACTCTCACAGTGTACATATGTGCCACACTATGATGCGGTTTATACAGTATACACCCTGTCAGTGTTCATCTGACCTTTTTAAACACTGGCGATTTTACTGTGTTGCGAAATTTTGATATAGTGTTTTCTTTAAGGAAACTTAACGTCACACTTTGTTTACTGTGTATGACATTATTTATTACATAAATGTATTAGTAATAAACATGATATATTTTGCACTTTCAGTACACTATTTTGTTCCGATTTAGGTATGAATGTTGTATACTTAAAATACACCTTTAAGTGTAAGCTATTTGAAGCAGATTTGAAGTAAATGTCAAAAATTAAGTTGTATTTACTATCACACCCTTAAGCTGAACTTGTACACTTAAGCATGTGTGTTTATAAGACAGTGTGTCAAACTATATGAAAAAAGATCACTAGAGTAGTACACTTTAACATACTTTTATAGAGTAAATCTCCGTCAAAAGATTGAATAGAAATATAAAGCAAATATACTTTCTGTCAGAGCAAGTCAAGAATACTTGAAAGTATTCTGAAAGTGTCATCGTATTTATAAGTAGTACATAACGAAGTAGACTGAAAGTAAACCTTCTCGTTTTAAGTTTAAATGAAGAACCGTATACTAATAGTAATCTTTTTTATTGGATGATGTATCAGAGAGAGAGATGAAGTAAGTCAGTCAGTACGTGTGATGTTTGTAGGTCAGACCTGATGGAGCGGGTGTGATCTGACAGAAGTCAGGCGTGGGCACAGGATGAGCGGCCTGACTTTAATTCTCACGATGCTACTCTTCTTCATCAAATTCCGCAAATGAAACGTTCTTACTCTGTGTTTAAAGTAAAGGCGTGTAATTGCTGAAAGCGGCGTCATGGCGTAACACGGCTCTTTTGATCCGCAGGGAAGCTGTCGAGATGTTGTGGCCGTACTTTATTAAAGTCTAAATGAATGTAAAGCCTAAAAATAACTCCAGATGGCTCCTCCGATCTCAGCTGCGTGTTAACACTTGACTTCATCTCACTTTGAGCGTCTTCCCAGCTTCATTGTGGTGAATATTTTACCGGAAACTTCCACACGGATGGATCCACGTTTGTTCTCCGCCTGGGGCCGAATCTCTGCTTCTCTGGTCTTGCGCTCTAATTCCCTCCTGCACTCTTTCATTTGCTTTATCTGCTGATGATAGTGCGAGCGGATCTAACATCTGTGTGACACATCCATTCCTCGGCACTGTTAGATGTTCTGGAATGGTGCACGCGCTGGAGATCAGGCGAGCGTTTTACAGCAGCATCTGTGCAGTCACATCATCGCAGGTGTCACACACAGACGCAGACGCAGTCCGCTCGCTCCTTTACCAACAACACTAATGCATTGCTTTCTACTTGTATGTAACGTGCCAGCACAATATGAACAGTGAAATGTGCCAACAATGCTTTAATAATAAAACAATCTTAGCGTCCACCTCAAAGCAACTTTAACATCTTCTGAAAAGTATTCTGATTGTATTTTTAAACCTTAATTTATATTATTTATTATATTTGTATAGTGTACTAGAGCTTGTTTCTTTTAGATTAGATTCACTTTATTGTCCATTCTGTTTGTCACAGAGCGGAAAATGATCTTTGACACTGGTGGCATATGTAGATTACATAGACATGAACAGTACACATGACTCCACAAACACAGATTTAGATCAAATCAGACAACTCCATTCAATTTCCAGGAAAAATTATCTATATATAAAATACAAACATCACTTTAAGAAATGATACGATTTAAAAGAATTACTGCCATTGGTCTTTATATACATTTCTTCTAGCCAGAGGGATTTTAAGTCTACGCCCAGGTGAAGAATAAAGAGGATGTGTGTGATCTTTAAAAATCGCAATTGGATGTTTTTATAAAAAACAATAAAATATAATTGAATATTTATATATGAATAAATATGAATAAGAATATGAAGTCTCAGATCATAATTGATTTCTTATATTAAATAGGTTGAGAGAGAGTGAAAATCAAACAATAAAAATGTGGGTAATGTATCATATATTAAAACATTAATTTGCTCATAACAGGAGGATTCATCAATATTAATATTTAAATAATGACTGCTGAAGAATATATGTCGATAGCTTTATCTGGAAAGTATCAAACAGAGTTATTATAGTTTTGATTCGCTTCATTAATATTTAAATTAGCTTTTGTTTTTCGATTTTTATGTTTATTTTGGTATATGCTTTTATCCTTTTATATATATATATTTATGTTGCTATATAATATTATTTTAGTTTTATAAAAATGTTTATGCTTGTAACTTATTTGTGAGGCAGCATTTCAATTTTTCCATTTTTAGGTTAATATTTGATTTGATTTCAATGAACAGAGACGTTTTCAAAGTTTAAATTTTAGTCAAGTAAAATAACCTTGGTATCAAACAACAGCAAACAGCCTGGTTGTTGTGTTATTAGTTTATTTGTTGTTGTTTTTGAGGTGTAATAATATTCTGAATAACCTCACGCACATGTTTCCCTGCGGATATCAGCGTCTCATTAGCATTTGATTATTTATTCATCAGGTGTAATCTCCATTCGTCCCCACATTAGAACAGTGACACACACACACACACACACACACACACGTGTGTTGACCTGCAGAAGGTCGCGCTGCAGGTCAGTGTTGTGATGTAAGAGTCAGCATCAGTGTGACGTTTGGTTTTATTTCTCTTAACAAGCGCTGAAACATCTTCATCAGACGTGAAGTGCTTTCGGCTGCATAAACTCTCTCTCTCTCGCTCAACCAGCAGCACTAAAGTTTTATAGCTAGAGTAAATCAGCAGCTCCCTCCACCGCTTCTCTCTCTCGGTACAGGATTTATACATTTGACTGAATCTCCCAGTAATGATGTTAAAGCTACGGTACGTGTGCCAGTCATGATGAAAACAGTTTATAAATGAAAGCGTTTGGTTTAGTGACGGTTACATGATGCAATAGGCTAAACAGTTTATACAGTATAACAATCATTATCCACAACGCAAACAAAACATGTAAGATATTTGAACAGTTTGGTTATAAAATGAGATAAAATGGGAAAGTGAATCATGCTTTTTTATTGTGCAGTAGGTTTGTATTGATTTAAGCCATAATAACTAAAAATATCCACAAAAAAACATGATAACATCATTTGTCGTGTGTATTCGTCTGAAGTGAACTGGTTTAACTTTCTGTCTGAAACACCACAACTGTGAAATGTGATGTCTCTTTTATACAGCTACTGAACAAACATTTTGCATGTTTTCTAAACGGTCTGTCATTGGTCCAAACAGCAGATAGTCCCACCCTAATCTCACAGCATTGGTCCAGACGGTGACGATGTGTGAAGACGCTGAAATAAACAGAGTAATGTTTTAAAGTGTTCATAAAATCACTGTATAGTCTGTTAAATCAGAATATAAGAGAGAACACCTCCAGTCAATGTGAAACTTCTGCTTTCTCCCTCTATTAGTTCCAAAAGAGAGATCCTGAAACCAGACTGAGAAGATGTGAGTGTCCATGCGATGCTGAAAATGCTCTTGACACTGTGTGTGTGTGTGTTTCAGAGTGAAGCTGGTTCATTGTGATGGCTGCTTGTGAGTTAATGGATTTACTGGTTTCAGAGCCTCAGGGGCACAGGGACCACCAGTGGCTCCAGTGTGTGTGTGTGTGTGTGCAGGAATCCTGTAAGAGAACAGTCTATGGTGTTTAATGAGCACCCAGGGGACTTGAGCTCTCTGTAGTCGTGACGACAGCGATACTGCGGCCAATCATGCTGTAAAAACAGAAAGACAGACAGATGAATTGTGGGTAGTTATTATGCAAAGTTTGTCAGAAAGAAAAGAGCAGAAGATGTGTGTGTTGACAGTTTGTGTGTGTGCTCGAGTGAGAGATGCACCCTTAACCATAAACTGAAGCATCTAACCCCTTTCATAACTGATATGAAGTGTAATACGGATCCCTGAAGTCTGATTGGCTGATGGGAATGTTGTCACCAGGGATGTGGACACTAGAACACCTCTCAAAATCAGAACAGCTGTGTGTAAGCGGTTTCTTTGTGATATACAAAGACCGAAGATCACAGCAGAATTTCTTATTTGTCATTGGCTGAAAGAGTGTGACACTGAATTGAGTCTGAACGCAGAACCAGAGCTGGCCTGAATAATTCGGCCCTGGATTTTTTGGCACACAATGGCCCTCCATCATTTCTGTCGACGGGGGGGTCTGAGGTTGTGCATGGTCGGATCTGTCGACCGGGACGGGTGGTGCATGGTTAATTCTGTCGAAGGGGTGGGGATGTTATGCATACGTGTCTTTTGCATTTGCGTTGCGTGCGTTTCCATTTATAAATTGTCCGTCTGAGCGGCCAAAGCATCCATTCCGACCCCAAACGATAGCAGGAAAACACCCGGATCGCCAGATGGCCAGTCCGCTCCCCGCAGAACATTGCATTAACACATGATTTTTGGTCATCTTCATTTGTACGCTTAATTTCTGCTGGAATCTTTCAGCTCTTTTTTTTGTCATTGTATTGAGAGAACAGTAAAGTCTTGCACTAATAAAAGCTCGCTGCCATTTGTCGGCCTATTGATCCATTGAATTCTGTGAGAGGAAGGTTCTGCTCTTCTAAACTTTATTATGACTTCAGTTTGGCATCATTGAGATGACTCTGTTTCTCTCTCGACATGAATCACACAATCCAATGATGTCTGACCTTTCATCCGCACGCAGCAGCCGAAGCTGTGATGAACTTTAGAGAGAAGCCTTGATTTCTATGATTACAAGCTCTTATCATAGTGTGTGTGTGTGTGTGTTCATTAACATGTGTTTCTCTTTGTGTTGTAGCTCAGAGTCCTCAGACGCTTCAGCAGGACTAACAGAGGTAACACTGTGTGTGTGTGTGTGTGTGTGTTGTGCTGACAGTGTGCAGGTGTAGACACTTCACAGCAGAAATGCCTCGCTCTCGTCGTCTTGTTTCTCGATGGTTAAATCATTTTGCTGAGTTTTTGTTCGCTCTAAATCTTGACCATCCAATCAGAACCGTCGCTGAGCTGTGACTGACAGTGATAAATGCCCGCCCTGCTCTCATCAGCTCTGTTAGCGGGAGCAAAGCATGCTGGGAACACTGAGACGCTGGCACGTCATTAATACAAACGCTGAGCATAAGACACAAATACACTTTTTCATACACCTGCATCACAATCCATCACGTCACAACATCACAACATCTCTCATCGGCCGCTTACAGAGGTCTCTCTCACACATGCGCACTATGGCAAGCCGAGTTAGCTTTTAATCATTCTCAGGATATGATTTTTTATATCAAAATTTGCTATTTTTACTAGTAACAATTGCTATTTTTGACATCAGTAATTATATTTTCACTAGTAAAAATGTGTATTCTTGAAATCACATGTGCACACACACACACACACACACACACACACACACACACACCCTGAGAAAGAAGTATTTGAAAATGGACTTGAAAATCTTCTCTGGTTTGTGTGTTTTTAAACTAAATGACTGAAAATATCACATTTTTCTACAGTCAGACATTAACTCACACTACACAGATACTATAGAGATGTGCTTTTAAAGGTGGAAAATAAATGTAAAGATGTTTGTTTGTTCTGGTAAATGTCTGGTTTCAGTGAGTTGAGGTATCTGTACAGTAAAACAGGACTGAATTGTTGAGTAAGAACATGTTTACATATTGTTTAGTGAAATATTTATGTAGTCGTGAATGGATTTCACTTTATTAAGTGTAAATTGGCGAGTTGTAGTTTGAAGTGTTTTTTGTAACAACGATCAATTGACTGGACAGGTAACAGGAATGATTTGAGAATGAAATTCAATCATGACTGTAGAATGGTGCAGACGATTGGTTGTGTATGAAACAGTGTGTTCAGTACGCATGGCTCGCGTCTACTGTAAATCCCTACCGTACGCCACGTCTGCGACTCATTATTATTCATGACTTACATTCATGAGGTTTAGAATATGTGGCCCACTTTTCAAATGTTTTCTACACCTCAGCAGAAATCTGACGGGCCTTCAGCGTTCATTTCTTCACACGCTCAGATGTGCGACTCTGTAATAGTGCTGCGTTTATCTCATTATGATTCCAGTCTGATTGTCAGTTTGTTTGGATTCTCATTGATTTTTATTTCAAAGTGGCTGCCGCTGTGTTTACGGCACAGAAATCAGGTAGATTGTTTGGTGTCGGCTGATTGGCTCTCTGTGCGTTTGGTTTCCTTCTCAATACACCCGATTTAAGGGGTTTAATTACAAACACACACACACACACACACACACACACACACACTATATCTCACCGATCACACTGCAGTGCATTATGGGCCAAATGTTGAACTGTTCAGTAAGTGTCTCTCATGTTGTTGTTGTCTGTGTATGGGGGGCACGTACAGAAAGTAGTTTTTTCCCTTTCGTTTTGTGTGTTGAGGGACACATTGTCACAGCCTCTCATTCAAGAACCCTGAAGTGTAAAATAGAGAAGCTAGATCTGATCAATGAGAGAAAGAGAGAGAGATGGAGAAACAGAATAGTGTGTTTGAGCATGTTCTCAGATCAGTTGAAGTCATTATTTCAACTTTCTGCTGCCCCTCACTTTCATTCTCTCAGTGTAGATGCCGTCAGTCAAACAAGCGCACACACAATCGCACACACACACCCACAAACACACGCACGCACGCACACACACACACACACCCACACCCACACACACACCCACAAACACACGCACGCACACACACACCCACAAACACACGCACGCACGCACACACACAGACACACACACACACACCCACACACACCCACACACACATGCACGCACACACACACACACCCACAAACACACGCACGCACGCACGCACACACACACACACACACACACACACACACACCCACACACACCCACAAACACATGCACGCACACACACACACACCCACAAACACACGCACGCACACACACACACACCCACAAAGACACGCACGCACACACACACACACACACACACACACACACACACAAACGCACACAGAACCACACTCACACAATCACACAGACACCCACATCGCACACACAAATGGACACCCACACAAACACGCACAGACACACACAAAAACGCACGCACGCACACACACACGCACGCACGCACACACACACACACACACACCCACAAACACATGCACACACACACACACCCACAAACACACGCACACACACACACACACACACACACCCACAAACACACGCACGCACACACACACACACACACACACACACACACACACACACATACAAACGCACACAGAACCACACTCACACAATCACACAGACACCCACATCGCACACACAAATGGACACCCACACAGACACGCACAGACACACACAAAAACGCACACACAATCACACACCCACGCACAAACACACACACAGGCACAACACACCCGCACAAACACACACACGGACCCACGCACAAACAAACACAAGCGAAAACGTAGACACTCACTCAAGCAAACACCCACCCACACACACACAAATGCACACACAAACAAAAACACCCCCAGACACGCACCCATGTACAAACGCACAACACACAATCACGCAGACACCCACACAAACACAATCATAGAGTTGAAGTGTATTAAACTGTGAGGGTCACAATGTTTCTGATGTCACTTCAGAAGTGTGTGTCCATCATCATCTAACAGCCAATCAGCCGTTAATGGCTACTCTTCATCAGCCAATCAACAGCTGACGTCAATGGGATTCTCGGATTCTTCTCCAGCATTATTTGCAATGTCTCCATCATTTCTGCTCTTTGGGTCGGATTGCAGCGCTGAAACCTGTCAGCACCAGACCGTCTCTTTCTCCCGCGTTTCTGTCTCCACGACGACAGGCGACTGTCTCTCGTTACGCCGGGAGATTCGGTCTCCTCGACGACTGCTGCTGTCACTGCGCCAACTGTCAATCAATGACATCCACGGCTGGAGCGAGCGATGTTGAATCCAGAGGACGGTCAGGAAAAGTGTTCGTCGAGTTCATTAAAACATTCAGACATGCAGTGAGCGCGTCCGGCGTCTGTTGTCTCTGTTTTATGGGTCATGATGGTTGTGGTCTCAGTGAAGTGTGTTTCTGATCCCTGGCTGTGGAGTAAAGCGTTTCTAAGGCAGATGATGTGATTGGAAACTGAACGCGTGATAAGAACTGAAGCTTGACTGAATCTGACACTTACTTTCCTTCTCCTGCTGTTTGCAAATCTGTTCGAGTCCCAATCGCACACAAATCTTTACTTTCTCTTTTCCTTACACACGTGAAATATGTTTTTGTTTCTGTTTTTTAGCATCACACTAATATCAGGATGGATTTGTGAATGTTGGGTTTTAGGATTTGCGTAGAAACGCGAGATGATTAATACAAGTCCGTTCATTACATCACATTAGATCAAATCTTTCCATTCTGCTTCGTTTCATTCATCCTAATGCTTCTCAGAAAGCTGGAATGGAACGGCCGCATGCACAGAATTAGAGCTAATGTATTTGTTATCGTCCATTTATTTGTCGATGAACTGCAAAAATTACTTTCTCTCTTTGTATTTTTGTCTTGTTTTCCAGTACAAATGGCTCAAAATTCTTGAATCAAGATGATGAGCAAAATGACCTGAGAAAATAAGAACTTTCAGTGAATTACAAGCAAAAAATCTGCCAATGGGGTAAAAAACATAATCTTGAATTTAGTGACTAAGAAAAAGGTAAACCTCAATTCAAGAGTATTTTTCTTACCCCGTTTTTTGCTTGTTTTAATCACAAATTCACAGAAATGTCCTATTTTTTGTCTAAAACGAGATTTATTTTCTCAGGTCATTTTGCTCGTCATCTTGATTCAAGACGCCATTTTGAGCCATTTGTACCGGAAGACAAGACAAAAATACGAAGTAAGAAAGTCATGGGAAGTTTGCCCATCCAGACCTTCGGTTGTTTACGTTTACAGCCTTTAGACTTGAACACTGCACATGAAGTCATCATCCACATGAACTAAACGTATACATTTGACAGAAAGAATGTGAGTGTATGATGTAAAGCATGAGAAAGCACATTTGATTGAGCGCTGCAGGACCGTACATGAGTCTCGTCGCGAGCACAGACACGTCTCTCGTCCTCCAGAGATTCAACATGTTCAATTCATCTAACAAAGACTCATCAGTTATCATCCTGAACCTCATGGATGAAACCTCGCTTAGATCGGGATCCTGACACGCGTGCTGTTTAAACAATGACCCGATCTTCTACGTGGGGACTTTTCTCTGGAGTTGTCTTGAGTCACAGCGTACGGAGAAAGAACAAGGCCGCCGTGATATACAGCCCGTCTTTACAAACACAGCAATAAAGATTCGGCTGTTTGAATGAATCACGCAGTCAAACGACTCTTCATTATTGAAGCTATTAGTCTCCCCGCGGGGACGATACTTCACGGCCGCACGTCAACCTTGAGCTGCTTTAAACATCCTGAAATACAGCCTCAATACTGCTGTCAAAGCCTTTTACAGACATCACCTCAAACATACAGATTCTCTCATCATTTACCGTCTAAACATGTATGAGAAGATATTTTGACGTATGCCAACACCGAGCGCCAGTGACGAACACAAAACATTTTTCTAAATATCTTCTTTTGTGTTCCACTGAAGAAAATAAACGATGATTTCTTAATAAATCAGGAGCCAAAAACACATACTGTTGGATATTTAGATTGATTGACGTCGTTCAGAATCAGGATGGTGAGATGAGATGTTTCCTCCTGCACATTTGTGTGTCGGTTACATCACGTTTGGGTTCTGCGAGCACGAGTCCACACAATCCGTTCCCTTCAGGATTACATTAATCCCCACGGATTCAAATCCGCAGAAATCTTCCAGCTCAGGTGTTGATTTAACACCTGCTCAGGTAAACATTGCCATAAATAAAAACAAACGCAGCAGCCTCTCTCCTTGGACTCAAAGCCAAGTTTTGGTATGGACGCCTGACCTCCATCCATCAGCTCAACAGACGGCTCATTTATTGACCGCTGAGAGTCACTGAATGACAGAGTCTGTGTCTGATAGATTCCAGGCCGCTTTCATTCATCAGACGGCCGGCCGGCGCTGTATTAGCCCCGAGCTTCAGGCGCTCGCCGTCCTCCACAATTCCCACTGTAAATCCACTCACGTCTGCACTTCTATCACAGTCAGAGACTTGTGAGAGATTTCAGCAGTAAAGATCTCCAGACATCACAGTTGATGGGGTGATATCCCACTGACCCGCACAGCATTTATACTGAAACACAGGTTGACTGTGACGTCTCACCACACGCTCATTGGTCACGTCTCATCCGTGCATCCACTTTCATAACATTCCTGGAGAAATATCTACCCAGGCTAAAGTTTCTCACTTGATCTCACTCATGTATAGAAGATAAATTATGGAGAAATTATTTTGAGAAAATGTCAACTGAAGTTTCAGAGAATACAAATCATGCAAAACGTTTGTCTAACACACACTAGTTAATTTTGGATTGTTGAGGTTAATAGCGAGTGATGATGATTTACATCAAATTCAGTTGTATTCTTGTGATAGCTTCATCTTCAGAAGACCTGAAAACATGTGATTGTATAAAGTCTTAAAGGGATTGTCCACTCTAAGTGGTCAGTTCTGGTGCTTGATTCTGATTGGTTGAGCCGCACGTGTAGATGAGTGTTGGAGTGGATGAAACGCTGCCGTGTGTAATGTGATGTGTATCGTGTGATGAGACTTGATGTACAGGTAACATGTGAAAACATCAACCACAGAGGGAACTTCTGCTGTCCTGAAGCCATGAGCAGCACAGATTGTGTGTGTGTGTGTGTGTGTGTGTGCGCGTGTGGACGAGTTTCAGCAGAACACCTTCATTGCCTGCGGCCCACCGCTTCAGCTGTACATCACACACACACACACACACACACACACACACACACACACACACACACACGTCAATGTTTTATTTAACAGCAGTTTTACATTTTTATTTATAAATCTTTGTTGAAGTGGGTCAGATCGTATAAAGCTGTAATGAATAAACGCACAAGTTATCTCTGCTGCACCCTACAGGCCCCCAGCAGTATTGACAGTTCACGTGAACATTTGCTCTTAAAGGCACAGTCACCTTAACTTTGAACTCTTTCCCTGCCAGAGTTTGTATAATGTTGACAGTCAGCGCCATCTGTTTTTTTTATTTTCACAACTTTTCAATGGCTCCTGGAATATTTTAATTCTCTGAATATATGAAGAGTTTGAGAGATATCCAATTAATATCAATCAAACTGTAGTTGTTTTTTATGTAAACATATCCTCTCTCACAATGAAGATTCATTAATTTGTGATTTTTTCTGCGTGTTACAGATTCCATTTCATGCATAATTGGAGTAATTCTCTATTCGAAAATGTATAACAATTAATAAAACTCAACACAGCACTGTACATCAGCATCACCCCGCATCCTAACCAAACGCGATGCGATTCGCGACAATCAACCACAAAACAGCCAATCAGAAGAGTTTGTGTCTTGTGTTTGTGCAGCTGAAGAGTGCTCATGCACAGAGATGGGTCCTGTTCTCATGACTACAGTGATGCCTCACCCGACGCTATACTATAACTTCAGAATATAAACGAATGTAACGAAACGTATATAGCCTATCATCATCCATGTTTGGCGATTCATTCTCATGAGGTGCAGAATTTACATCGAATGAGAACATTCTGTGGGCGGAGCTGTCAGCCGCGACGTCACAGAAATAGAAACCGCCCCTTTTCGCGTTCGGTACAGACAAACAATTAAATAGCTTATCGCGGGAATCGCATCGCGTCGCGTTTGGTAAGGATGCGGTGTTACACTCACATCTGTACGGTATGAATAAAGAAAGAATATAAATAAACCACTAAATTAATTTATCATGCAGTGACGTAAAACGAAAAGCCCGTTCACGTTTAATTGATCTGCAATCTGCAGAACAGAACACGCACACACATATCAGACACCCGCATTCAATAAATAGAAACACGTTATCTGAAGACCAGTATTCCACGTCGCTACGTCGTTTCCCGTGGGATTAATTCACGACGTTATTTAAGGACCTGGCTACAACGTTTCTGGTATGTTAGCCAACATTCTTAAAAATGGAACCTTGCCAAGACCTCCTTAGAACATGCTCGCACATTAATGTCACGGTGACCAAATGAAGACGAACTGGCGACGTGTTGTGTTTGCTATATCAAATGAAAGATCAGACCCTTATTTTAAAGTGTCCATTTCTATTTTTAAGTGTCCCCCTTCCCCTCCCTTCCACAAGCCTTCTGTGCTGTGATTGGTCGGCTACCCCAGTCTGTTGTGATTTATTTTTCCGCATAGACGCACAACTACATCTCAGCTCTTGGATGCTTATTATTAACTTACACAAAGATTATTGGTACACAGAAATACATTAAGGTTTCAACAATGACATCGATTTGTTTTATAACGATAATGACACTTATGTAGGGGTTAAGCAATGTAAACGTTAAAGCGAGGAAATCCCGCCTTCCAATGAAACGAGCCAATCGTCAAGACTGACGGTTCTCTGGGGCGTGGCTCTCGTCAGCGTGTGCGCGTGCACAGTAGATAAGCGTCTCTCTCAAACAGGTGATTTTAGCGCATTTTAAGATGTTATGGTGCAGTTCATGCAGGTTTAATTATTGATAGAACATATGCTGTTCAATTGAGATTTTTGCCAGCGATTGGTACTAACTTGATAATATTCGGTTATTTTTAACTGACCCACATGACGTTCAACATGTTCGGAACACAAATGAAGATATTTGAGGGACATCCGAGAGATTTGATTGAAACAGAGGAAATCATTAATGATTTATCGACTAAAATATTTCGGCCTTAATTGTATTACCGATACTGATAACATTAAACTGAGCATTTATCGTCCGGTACCGATATGGCCGATAACTGATTGTGCATCTCTAGTTATTTTGGTTTGTTTTTCGCACATAAAGTTTTCTCGTCTCTTCAAACTGAGCCACTATGAGCTGATGGACCAATTTAACGATATACTTTTCTTGACCTTGAGAACAACTGGAACTGTGAGATGTCTATGAGGAGGCCTGGAAATCTCTCGGATGTCCCTAAAAATCTTTATTTGAGTTATATATAAATATCTCCAATACAATGAAAATAAGAGGATGGTTTTATTTTGACATACACAACACAGAATTCTTGTAAAAGAGCAGCGGATATAGTACTTTAATCCCATAATGTTCTCCATTTGTAAAGGTAAGTAAGGTTTCTGGTACTATTACCATTTGGGGGAAACAAAGATACAGTTTAAGTGACTTTAAAACCTTTTAATAAAGTATAATAAATCACACCTGATGGCGGCGTGAACAGAGCAACTCGACAACTGCGCTCAGCGTTTTAACTTTTCTGACACGTATAACGCCAAACAAACTACGGTGTAATGTAAACTACGGTGTAAACTACGGTGTAATGTAAACTACGGTGTAATGTAAACTACGGTGTAATGTAAAGTACCGTGTAATGTAAACGACGGTGTAATGTAAACTACGGTGTAATGTAAACTACGGTGTAATGTAAAGTACCGTGTAATGTAAACGACGGTGTAATGTAAACTACGGTGTAATGTAAACTACGGTGTAATGTAAAGTACGGTGTAAACTACAGTGTAATGTAAAGTACGGTGTAATGTAAACTACGGTGTAATGTAAACGCGGTGTAAACTACAGTGTAATGTAAAGTACGGTGTAATGTAAACTACGGTGTAATGTAAACGCGGTGTAAACTACAGTGTAATGTAAAGTACGGTGTAATGTAAAGTACGGTGTAATGTAAAGTACGGTGTAATGTAAAGTACGGTGTAATGTAAAGTACGGTGTACTGTAAAGTACGGTGTAATGTAAAGTACAGTGTAAACTACGGTGTAATGTAAACTACGGTGTGATGTAAAGTACGGTGTAAAGTACGGTGTAATGTAAAGTACGGTGTAATGTTAAGTACGGTGTAATGTAAAGTACGGTGTAAACTACGGTGTAATGTAAAGTACGGTGTAATGTTTGGAAAGTTTCTAAAATAGTTTGGCGCGAGTACTAAAATATCGCTAGGCGGGAAATTCCGTTATTCTGTCGTGTGACTCCATGACATCGCCCCGCAGAGTTTCTCGAGGTCCGTGTGTCTTTAACCGGGTCTCGGGTGACGTCACCGCTCTCCCCGCGCCTCTCCGGTGCTGCTCGAGCCCGAGCGCGCAGTCCCGGCCGCACGCGCCTCCCGGACGGCACGCGCTCTCTCTCTCTCTCTCTCTCTCTCTCCGCGTCTTCCCCCGCTCTCGGCGCAGAGCAGCCGCGCGTCGCCCGCGTCCACAGCTCGTGCAGGAGATCATGTGTGTGCAGTGAACGCTCGAGCGCGTTTGGATTATCACTGGATGTTAATAATAAAGTGTCAGAAGTGAACTCGCAGCTCGTGACGATGATGATGATGATGATGAGGATGAGGAGCAGGTAAGACGACATTTATCATTCAGAGATCAAGTGTTTGACACTGTACGAGTGTTACTGACTGTAGTATATAAAGTGCGCTGGCTGTAGTTTGGACCACAGTGTTATGAGTCGGGATGTTGCTGTTGTGGTTACTTGTCAAGTCGTGAATGTTTAGGAGTGTTTTTTAGACACACGATATAAGTGTTTTTCACAGCCTTCGACGGACGGAATAAATACCGTGTAATTGGCAGTATATGGATGTGTGATTTTGGTACAGTATTTTACAGTACATGTGTGTTCATGACAGCATATGAGCGTATAAATACTGTGTTATTGACAGTATATGGATGGTTATGTGTGTTCATGACAGTATACGAGTGCGTGTTTGAACATATATACCCGACAAATGAAAGATTTCACACATGAACCCCAAATCTTATATTAATAACGACAGAACGTATGGAGATAGTAAAATTTAAGACACACTGTATGTCAAATGATATATGTTTATGGGCGTATATAAGTGTGTGTGACTTTATATGAGAATATGGTATACGTGACTGTATAGTAGTATTTAAACATGTTTATATGGTATATATTCATATTCATCGTCGGAATTTGTGTGTTTGACACATTTTTTGTTAATGTGATTATTTATTTGATGATTTGTCTCTGATAAAATGTGAAGCAATATGAGTTTGTGTGAGTTTATAAAGCTAGATTTTCCTGCTGGATTAAACTCATTTGTCACATTTAGAGAATTATAATGTGCGTGTTTAAATATCTAACACTTGGTCCTGGCTGTTAAAGCGCACGCACGATTGTGAGGGTTTGAGCTCTGACGCTGTCGTCTTTCTGCTCTCAATAGTTTCAGTTTTTATTTGATTAAAGTGTCTCCTTTTGAAAGGAAAACAGAATTTCATCAGAAATGTGTGTGTGAATCGGATTTGTCTGGATATTTAGGTGTTGTCTTTAGAAAGTCTCTCCTTACGGTGTGTCCTATGCTTGGTATTAGAAGTCCGAGACATTTATTTTAGCTGGAGATGTTTTGAAACGAGTTAATCAGAATGAAATAAATGAGAAGTGTGTGTTTGGCGGTGGAGAGATAACATTTGACATGAGTTTGTCGTGTGGTGTTCAGCCGCTAGAGGCTCCTGATGTCCCCTGACATGACACGCGCACACTATCACACACATCCGTCTGTAGAACGGGATAAAAACGTCTGATAAACGTCTGTGAGGCGATGGAAATCAAACCTGTGTGTGTGTTTGTAGACCTTCACACTCCATCGGCTCTAGATATCTTTGTGTCTATAGTGTGTGTGTGTGTGTGTGTGTGTGTGTGTGTCTGTTTCATACACACATGCACAAGCAATCAGTGCCACTGCAGTCCGACATCCCACAATTAACGCCGTGGAAACGCCTTCGATTTCCAATTCTGCTGCAACCACCGGGCGAAAAGCTTTTGTGACTGAAGACAAAATAATTTGCGCTTGCAGACGTGGGGCGAGGGTTTCGGCGTGGAACGCTGCATATTTGTGTGAAATGCGATCTGGCCGTGCATGCCCTGACACACACACATGCGGTTAAACGGCTGCCGTGTGAGTGTTGAGGCCGAGGAAACATTTGCCTATGGATTTGTGAAGGTAAATCTGAACACATTTCTTCCAGAGGTGGGATTTGGCGGATTCTCCGAGTGTTTTTTCCAAGTCTTCACTCTTGCGTCGGTGTTATTTTTCCCACAGACTCTCTGTGACCTCTGCGGGAATACTGAATCTGGAAATGTTCCTCCAGCTCGAGCTCCTCCGTCACATTCCAAACATGAAGGAAAAATAAAAGAGGGGAGCAATAAAAGGGGAAAAAAAGACAAATGTTTTCCGAGGTCTATGACTGGATCCTCAGGAATGTCAAGGTTTTAGAAAGAAAATTCCACATGAGAGAGGAGAGGAGAGAGAGAGAGAAAGTATATAAAAGTCTGCAATTACAGGGCGCCGACTCACTGGAGAAAACAAACGCGGTGCCAGAATTTCTGGGAGTGATGGGCCGCCTCAAGATCTCTCGATCGGTTTCTGACCTCAGATCAGCTCGAGTCACACATTTAACCCTGATTGAGGTCAGATGATGATGCTTTAAACTCTTGATAAATACATCAGGAGAGAGAGAGAGAGAGTGTTGAAGGTTATAGCTCCAATAAATCCCTTTTATCGGTCAGAGAGTCGATATTTTCAGATGTCTCTCATCCAAACTCAAGATGCTCACAGAATCTCACGAGCGGCTTTTTAATTTGACATTTGTTCAGTAAAGAATGAAGTATATGAATCATTTTAACTCTCTTTCTTCATCTGCCGTCTGGAATGTTTTCACTTAGGTTATGTTTTATATTTCAGCTACAGAGATGTGTTTTTTTGGGTTGAGCCCTTAAATCTCATCTATGAACCCTTAAAATACAGCCTTTGTAGTGGGGCTGTCACAGTTATCAAGTAATCGCCTCGTCACAATTATTTGACATAATCGCAATTATTTCACAGTACCTCAATGATTGTAAATCCTTAATAAACAAGAGTGATCTGCAGCATCCAGCGTCCTTGATCTGCGCTCACTGTTGCGTTCAAATGGCATTTGGTCAAATCCAACATTATGGACGTGACATTTTTCGTTATGGATGTGACATAAAAATTCTCAGAGAATCTATTTGTTTCCAATATATTGAACCATCTGTTTATGTTTTACTAAACCCTTGTTGATAGTCTAAACATCAGAACATTTTGTCTATGAACAAATTATCTATTTAATAAAAATGCAAATAAACATGCGTTATGGATTCGACAAAAAATAATGTGTTTTTGGGAGACGACAAACTTTGTAGGATTTCTGTGAATTAAAATGCACAATCGTGAAGCAATAATACCCAACAAATGGAGAAGAGATGACTCTTTATAGAACATCAAATAGTGACTTTATTTTCATTTTCATGTGTCCATTTAAGAGGAATATGAACCGATGTGACGTGAATCCTGCCTATGAAAAATCACACACTAAAAATAAAACTTGAACAGAGACTTCAAATGTAAATATAAAGCACCGTATGTTGATATCTGTGCTGTTAGCAATAGCATAGTAAAAACCGTTGGTAAAACCTTATTTTCTTCATGGTAAGGTTGACATTTTCATGGAATTGCCCATTTCTTCATCATTCAAGTTTTGTGTTTATGAGTTTTATTTAAGTGATTCCAGATTTGCACAGCAATACGACATCGTCCTTGTATCTCAGTTTTCTTCAATTCTGTTATGGTCACTCTTAAGGGAATGTTACTAGTTATTCACATAATTTTGACATTTCTTAATGTATCTATATTTAATTCATTGACTATATTAATTTTAATTAATCAATAATTTTCAAAGCCTTTAAACAGAAAATTCATCGCCACAATCGATGACATCAGCCAAATATCAGAACCGTGACAGTCCTACACTATAGTCATATACACAAATAGGTTGTAAAACAGCTAGTGGTTTTCTGTTCTTTATTTTACAGTGTGTGTGCTGTTAATGTGAACACTTCTATAATTCACACAACATTAATGAAGAGAGAAACAAACACACAGTGTAGAAGATAACCAGCTGTGACCCTTGAAGTCATCCCACTCTTACTATCATATTTTTGTCTGAATGGACATTATTGTCATATGAGCATTGTTTTATTATTCTGACTCGTGTATTTAAGTCACAGTTTAAGTTTATCTGTAGAGGATGACCTTTATTCCTTCACTGACTCTTACATCAGTATGAGAAAGTGATTTGAACTGTGAACGACTCAAAGCTGCTATGTTAAATCCAACACAATACTGCATCACACACGCACACGCACACGCACACGCACACGCACACACACACACACACACACACACACACACACACACACACACACACACACACACACACACACACACACACACACACGTCAGCTCCAGTCAAAGCATTTGGCTGTGATTTATGTTTCTCATGGGAATCACGTCTCAGTGTGAAATGAAGAATGAGTTCCATTAGCACACGCATATGAACACACACACGAACGCACACACGCACACACAGACGCACACACACACACACACACAAACACACACAAACTCACACAAACACACATAAACTCACACGCGCATGCAAGCACACACACACACACACACACACACACACACACACACAGAGACAAACGCACACACATACATGCACACACCGACAAACGCACACACATGAACACACATGCACAAATGCACGCACACACAGACACAGACGAACACACACACACACAAACATGCTCATGAATGCACACACATGAACACACATGCACGAACGCACGCACACACACAGACGAACACGCATATCTATGTGACTCCAGTCAGTTGCTGCAACATCCCCTCATGTTCTCCAACACGCCTCACATATTCCTGAGACACGCCTGAACACACACTCCATGAGTCTGTGTGTGTGTGTGAGAACATTATAACATGAGCACTGTACACACGCTAACACTAGACTCTTATAGAGAGAGAGACAGACAGATGTCAGTGAGACAGATGTTATGCTCTAGTGTGTACGTTTCTGGTAATATTTTTTATAAGAAGACGGAATCTGTGTCTGATTAACATGTATTTATTTATTAGTTCATATTACAAATATTTGTATTGTCATTACGGTTACTTTACAGTTTTTATAATAATTACATAAATAAATGCTTTCAATAAATATATATGAAATATAAATAAATTCAATTCAGTTGAACTTTATTCTTATAGCACATTTTCACAAGTATGCATTGTTGCAAAGCAGCTTTACGTACATGTAGATAATAGAAACAAAAGTAGAGACATGTGATTTATAACAGAATCAAACAGAATACATGAATGCATAATGCAGTTTTTCTTAATACAAAGTTTATTAATGAAACTTCTATGAGATGTAAAGGGACTCTCCTATTCCTATCGCAAGTATGTGTTGTGTGTGTATGCGTGTCAAATGCTAATGAGATATATTAGTAATACAATTGAGATTGAAGTCAGTTTCTTTGTAGGAAAACGATGGAATTAGAGTTAATTCTGTCATATTATACTGCACACACACACATACATATATTTATATACACTTCTATACACTATTATAGACACATTATTATAGTTTAGTTAATGATATTGTGTGTCTGAAGTTAATTTGGAATTAACCGTTTTAAACATGAACATTTATTAATTTGTCAGATGCTTTCAGTTAGGGCTGAACGATTTTGAAAAATAATCTAATTGCGATTATTTTAACCAATATTGTGATTTAATATGCGATTATTTTTCAAGCACCTTATTTTCTATGTTATTTAATAAAGAAAACCAATAAATCATGGTAACCAATGCAATATTAGACACATTTACTATAAACTATAGGCCAGGCTTAAAAAGAAAATAGTTGATGCATGAATTGATTCACATATTTTTATAGAACTACCCAAATCTTACTAATATATTGAATGATTTGTTAAATTTCTGGCCATGAAGTCTTGTAATAATTATTATGACATAAAGCACTGACAAATAAGCTTGGTGTAACATAAAAGTCATTAATCTCACAAACTAAAGTGAAGATTACATAAATATAAAACAGAACAGTGGCTTTACCACACTCAATGATTTGATAATTACGTACAATGTACAAATTAATTATTTTAAATGCAGATGCCTGGGAAGCGCGCTTAAATAGAGACAGATGCATTCACATCACGCATGGGTTGCAACGTGTTCTTCAGCCACGGCTCATGGTTCAAATACAGACGCACGGCGAGCACGCTGAAATAGAGAGCGATGCGGGCAGTCACCACGAGGGAGCAAGCTTTCGTCCCGAGCACTTTTGGAGAAAGAAGGGTTAGAAGGGCATTTTCCATGCATTTTTAAATGCTTTTGAGATGATACTGGTCAGCTCCGAGCAGGGTCGCATTAAAATGTACATCCCCATAGTTAATCGCAGTCTTTGTGCTTAGACAATCATGTTTTATCACAATGTTATTCAATCGCAAATGTGATTAATCGTTCAAGCCCTACTTTTAGACGAAGCGTGCTATATAGAACTCATTGTTTTATCACTGTGCGTGCTCTTTAGAGATCAAACCTGTGAGCACAACGCAGTACTCTAACAGTTGAGCTACAGAAACATCCGATGAGTATCAGTGCACACACACACAAACACACACACACACACACACACACACACACACACACACACACACACACACACACACACTCAGTGTATTTGATGGATTATAGTGATTTTATGGATAGAATGAGGTTACAGGAGCTCTAATCTGGACGATACATTACTGGTGAACACACGCACAAGCTCACGCTCACACTCGCACACACTCACGCTCACACACGCACACACACTCACACGGACTCACGCTCACACGCACTGACGCTCACACACACGCACTAAAACACGCTCGCACACACGCTCACACATGACACACATGCACACACTCGCATGCTTCACACACGCACACACACTCACACGCTCACACACACTCACACGCTCACACACTCACACGCACACACACTCACACGCACTGACGCTCACACACACGCACTAAAACACGCTCGCACACACGCTCACACATGACACACATGCACACACTCGCATGCTTCACACACACTCACACGCTCACACACACTCACACGCTCACACACTCACACGCACACACACTCACACGCACTCACGCTCACACGCACTCACACGCACACTCAACCGCTCACACACGCTCACACACGCTCGCACACGTCACACACGCACACACGCTCACACACACGCTCGCACACGTCACACGCGCACACACACACTCACACGCGCACACACACACACACACACACACACACACACACACACACACACACACACACACACAGTCAATATGGATTATAGTGATTTTATGGATAGAATGAGGTTACAGGAGCTCTAATCTGGACGATACATTACTGGTGAACACACGCACAAGCTCACGCTCACACTCGCACACACTCACGCTCACACACGCACACACACTCACACGGACTCACGCTCACACGCACTGACGCTCACACACACGCACTAAAACACGCTCGCACACACGCTCACACATGACACACATGCACACACTCGCATGCTTCACACACGCACACACACTCACACGCTCACACACACTCACACACCTCACACGCTCACACACTCACACGCACACACACTCACACGCACTGACGCTCACACACACGCACTAAAACACGCTCGCACACACGCTCACACATGACACACATGCACACACTCGCATGCATCACACACACTCACACGCTCACACACACTCACACGCTCACACACCTCACACGCACACACACTCACACGCACTCACGCTCACACGCACTCACACGCACACTCAACCGCTCACACACGCTCACACACGCTCGCACACGTCACACACGCACACACGCTCACACACACGCTCGCACACGTCACACGCGCACACACACACACTCACACGCACACGCTCACACACGCTCACACACGCACACACACTCACACACACGCACTCACACACGCTCGCACACACACTCACACACACTCACACACGCACCCTCACGCTCACACACACGCACTCACACACGCACTCACACACGCTCGCACACACACTCACACACACTCACACACACACTCGCACTCACGCTCACACACACGCACTCACACACGCTCGCACACACTCTCACACGGACTCACGCTCACACGCACTGACGCTCACACACACGCACTAAAACACGCTCGCACACACGCTCACACATGACACACATGCACACACTCGCACGTGCACTCACACGCACACACACACACACACACACACTCACGCACACACACTCACACGCACTCACGCTCACACTCGCTCACACACACGCACTCACACACGCTCGCACACACACTCACACGCGCGCACGCACACTCACATGCTCACACACGCTCACACACGCTCACACACTCACACTCCCAGTATATCAAAAGTACAGAACTATGTGTCATTGAGGTCCGTGAGTGATGAATCGATGACTCACCGATTCTACATATAATACAATAGATTTGACATTCACAGCAAAATATTCAAATGCATATAAAAAGAGTTGTGGGAGACTCCTTTGCAATGCATGATGGGAGTGGAGGCTTTATTTCTGGAAATCTCTGTTGGAAGCAGATAATACGAAGGCTTATTTTTTTCAGATGTAAAGTCTTTTTCTGTGACAGATTATAAAAACACTAAACACTTCTGCATCTTTTCTAAAATGTTTTGATGGTTTGAAGCATTGACGATTCTTCATTGCAGCATAATATATCTTTTAATTTTATGATGCCGTTTAGTGAATTTTTAATTATTCTTTATTTTTGCTATATAACCAAAGAGTCATAAGACTGCAAAAATAATAGAAAAGATATAACCAACATATATTTCACATTATTTGAGGAAAAATAAAGCATCGCTACATCTTCTGAAGGTCAATAGCCGTGTTTTACTGTCGCGTTAAACAAATCTGACGACATTTTGAAAACAAACTAAAATAAATCAAACAAGTTGTTGATTGACTTGCGTCACACTATCATGCGCACGCACACATATCCCACCTAACATCCTCCTGACAGATAGATACTATACTATCAGCATCCACATAAAACTCTGACTGTACAAAACTTTTCCAAGAATGAAATAACACATTTATCGCAAACCATATCCGTTTTGCGATCTTTTGATAATATCGATATATTGCACGGCCCTACGTGGTATTTTTGATTAAGATTATACATACTGGCCCATGCCTAGTTTCCAGTAGGGGGGGCGGCATTATAAAATGAGGCGCGTCTTTTTACAATGCGAGCTGCGCAGACCTGCGTCTGACATTTATAAAGACAGCGTCCTCTTTATACAGCCTGAGCTCCACAGTTATAAAGTCAGGCTTTATATGTCCCTTAGCCCCTGATTTGCAGCAGAGAGCAGCGAGAGTCACGTGACGAAAGTGAAACAATTGTTGGAATCACGATGCCGGCTATCGGCCCAACCCTTGTTTCCAGTGTGTTGAGTGACGGTAACGCACTGAAACGCTGATATTCAGACAGGAATGAGAATGTAATATCTGGGCTGTAATCCGCGACCGGAACGCGTCCCTGTGGAGCCATTCTGCAAACAGATGGAACGGCCTGCAGGAATATTCCAGAAATCTCCAGCATTCATCACGCGCACACACACATGAAGTCAACTCATTCATTCACCTTCAGTGTGTGTCTAGTAGTGCGTCTCATCTTCTTTAAGCTTGGCATGTTTTAACCCTGTTGTTGTATTTGTTCAGGTCAGACCGCTCGCTCGCTCGCTCTCTCTATATACACATGCATATCTGTCTGTCTGTCAGAGCCGTACCATCTGGACCAGCACCGTGACACCAACACTAGAGTGACACTACAGCAGATTGTGCCACATTCTCTTCCCCTCGAGGAAAACACACACACCACTCTCACACCGGGACATTTCCCACAATCCCCTGCAGCATCATACTCCAGACTGACACTGTCCCCTCCTCTGACTCTACATGGCTCGTTCGGCTCTAGTGTTTGAATGCATATTTCATAGGACTGAAGAGATCTGTGTAATAGCTGAAATTAGGACTGTGCGATATATCAAAATGATCGAAATATCGCAATATGGTTTTCGGGGTTGGTTTGCGATAAATGAGCTATTTCATTATTGGAAAAGTTATGTATGGTCAAAGTTTTAGGTGGATGCTGATAGTATAGTATCTATCTGATACAATTTTAATTCATTTTAGAAAAATAAATATCGTATTGCATATCGAATATCGCATTATTTAGCATGAAATAGCATATCGCATTTTCCTCAATATCGCACAGCTGAAGTGGAGAAACAGACTCACGTGTGTCGTCTCTGGTTTCATATAATAACTCTCTAGGCCTCTTGAACTGGTGATGTTGAGATGTGTGCACAAGTGTTCAGATGGGACACATGAGCATCACACCTGTTCATCGCATGTGTTTCCTCACAGCACACGTCACACAACACGTCTGAGCATTTCAAACAAACGCTGCACCGTTTCAGAACTCAGTTCAGACTTCAGATGTCTTTTAAAAGTGAAAAGTCAATATTATTGACGTAAGATTTCCCTCAAGCAACAGCACGTTTCTCCTTAACCCGGAACGTCTGCGTTGATGTGCTTCTGAGAAACATCTAACACTTGTGTTCTTTTATGGAGAAGCTCTTGAGTGATGTTGAACGTGTGGACACGGAAGAGAGAATCGACTCTCATCACACGTTTAGATGAAATGACTGTGTTAAAAGAGTAGTGTGTGTGTGTGTGTTCATGGTTTTAAGACATTATGAGCAGTGATGTGACCTTTGACCCTGTCACAGAGATGTCTGATTATGTGAGTGTGTGTTTTGTTAGGGCTACTCAATATTTCTGTCATGCTCTTCATCACTGTCTGCCAGGCCGGAAAAGACTCTGGCATCTGATTGGCTGCTGGGTGAGTGCCATGGTTCAGTACTCAACCCCCCCGTGGTTTTATTCATTTTTATGTAAATGTGAGAGCATGTATTAGTTTACTTCTGATGATTCTGATCTCAAACACAATATTTAAGTTAAACACAAAGTTTTAATAGAGTCATAAAACAAAAGGAATTTCCATCTGAACACGTCACAGATCTCTGGTTGTGTTTGTCCCGTGTGCACATTAAGGCTTATTGTGTAGAGAGAGTCTGATGACGTGTGTCTTCACTCTTAAACTATCTATAGATTATTTCTGATAACCATCATGAGGAACCGTGAAGCGTCACTTGGCTAAACTTGTCTCTCCAATATTTGAACTTAGACTGCGATACTGAACTCAACCTCTAGATGTCAGTGCACCATATGCTTTATTTAAAAACGACCCATTCAATACATTTTTATTTAATACAATTATGATACAATAAAATAATAATATATGAACATAAATACATCAAATATAAATAGTTATATTGTTAGACACTAGTCAAACACAGACTGGAAGTCTCGGCACGCACGTTCAATGAAACGGTTTTGTTCCAAAATGAGAAAACTCAGTTTGTTATTTCTTAAAAATGTTTTCTCAGTTGGAACCAAACATCTTCATATGTTCATATATCATCATAAAATCTGTCTGTGTGTTTGTCAGTATGTTTCTCATACAGGACTTTTCATTTACATTCACTGTTTATTGAGAGTGCAACATTCTCTCTCTCTCTGTGTGTGTGTGTGTGTGTGTGTGTGTGTGTGTATAATGTGTTTGTTTTGTGCTGTTGGAGATGTTTCAGATGTTTTCATGGCCCTGATCTTTGAACATTAACACACACACACACACGTCATGTTTCTGAGTTACACAACTTATGAGGTTTATTGAGTCATAATGTGTTGAAGGTCTTTATTCTGCAGGAATGTGTCTTACAGACAACACGTCACACACACAGACAGACAGACAGACAGACAGCCGGCCTTCTTTAAGCAGGACAGGAATGTGTGTGTCCATGTGTGTGTGTGTGTGTGTGACATGTAAGGGGTCTTCACTCATTCAGATGTTTATAAATCAGTCACATCAGGTTTTGCTGTAAATCTAACAATCATTTGACTTCAGTAACACATCAACATGACTTTGAGCTTCATACAGTCAGACAGCGAAACACTTACACACATGCACACAAACTGTAGAAGGTGTGTTATTAAAGACATGATGAAGAAGTGAATGATGTTTACTGTACTTTTCTCCACAACAAACACACTAACATCGTCAGATTTAACATGGTGAGGAAATTATGACAGAATTTTCATTTTGGGTGAAATATCACTTTAATGCTTTTTAAAACATTTTATGAGCTAGTAAGAACAAATGTCCTGTATAATATATATAATATATAATACGTTCCTCATGCACACACACACACACACACACACACACACACATAGAGGATGTAAATGAGGACATTTGATAGACCTTAATTGTTGTATATTCTGAAATGTCTGCGCACTTTCAGAACTTCGTAAGCATTATCTATAATTGTTTTTCCAAATGAGAACGTCTAAATTGTCCCCAGAAGAAAGATTTTGTCCGATTCAACTCACATCAGGGGACAAATTCATCTCTAACTCACTCACCCACCCAACCACCATTACAGACTGTTCAATTATATTCTTGCTCAGTTTTATTTTGTGTTGATAGAAATGACCGGATAGAATTCAGCGGCTCTGATCACGTCTCTACATGTGTGTAGAATAGACTCTGGTCAGCTGAAGCAGGGGTGAGGTCAGAGGTCTTGTGTGTTTGTGTAACTGTGCTTGTTTATTATTGTTCATGAATTAATCTGAAGGTAAAGGTCTCTCTCTCTCTCTCTCTCTCTCTCTCTCTCTCTCTCTCTCTCTCTCTCTCTCTCTCTCTCTCTCTCTCTCTCTCTCTCTCTCTCTCTCTCTCTCTCTCTCTCTCTCTCTCTCTCTCTCTCTCTCTCTCTCTCTCTCTCTCTCTCTCTCTCTCTCTCTCTCTCTCTCTCTCTCTCTCTCTCTCTCTCTCTCTCTCTCTCTCTCTCTCTCTCTCTCTCTCTCTCTGTGTCTCTCTCTCTCTCTCTCTCTCTCTCTCTCTCTCTCTCTCTCTCTCTCTCTCTCTCTCTCTCTCTCTCTCTCTCTCTCTCTCTCTCTCTCTCTCTCTCTCTCTCTCTCTCTCTCTCTCTCTCTCTCTCTCTCTCTCTCTCTCTCTCTCTCTCTCTCTCTCTCTCTCTCTCTCTGTCTCTCTCTCTCTCTCTCTCTCTCTCTCTCTCTCTCTCTCTCTCTCTCTCTCTCTCTCTCTCTCTCTCTCTCTCTCTCTCTCTCTCTCTCTCTCTCTCTCTCTCTCTCTCTCTCTCTCTCTCTCTCTCTCTCTCTCTCTCTCTCTCTCTCTCTCTCTCTCTCTCTCTCTCTCTCTCTTCTCTCTCTCTCTCTCTCTCTTCTCTCTTCTCTTCTCTTCTCTCTCTCTCTCTCTCTCTCTCTCTCTCTCTCCTCTCTCTCTCTCTCTCTCTCTCTCTCTCTCTCTCTCTCTCTCTCTCTCTCTCTCTCTCTCTCTCTCTCTCTCTCTCTCTCTCTCTCTCTCTCTCTCTCTCTCTCTCTCTCTCTCTCTCTCTCTCTCTCTCTCTCTCTCTCTCTCTCTCTCTCTCTCTCTCTCTCTCTCTCTCTCTCTCTCTCTCTCTCTCTCTCTCTCTCTCTCTCTCTCTCTCTCTCTCTCTCTCTCTCTCTCTCTCTCTCTCTCTCTCTCTCTCTCTCTTTGTCTCTCTCTTCTTCTCTCTTTCTCTCTCTCTCTTCTCTCTCTCTCTCTCTTTTTTTTTTCGTCTCTGTGTGTATGTTTGTGTGTTTCAGCTGTTCCACTATGATGCTTATTTAGGTCACAGGCCCTCCACACTAATCCAGCACTGCAGCCGTGTGTGTGTGTGTGTGTGTGTGTGTGTGTGTGTGTGGTGTTTGTTCACAGGGTCTTTATGTGACCTGCGTGAGCATCTTATTCCAGCAGTTTGATGTAAAGGTCCATCATGGCCACGCTGCAGAGAATATCCTTACAGAAAGCCCCAGCTGCTGCAATCACAATTGTGTATCGTATGGAAATGAATAGCAATATATTGTATTGTGACCCATCTATCTATCATGATGTGTTACTGAAGATTGTTATAATATCTCACAGCATTACTCTGTTTGTTTGAGAGAATCTTCACCTCAGTGTTTGGACTCTTATTGACAAATACATTTTCTCATTAGTCACAATAACATCTGATAATATTTCAGGCACTGCTTGTGTTGTATTTTATACAGTATTATTGTTCATGGAGATCATGTTTATTTTAATTGATTGAATCCAGGATCATATATAACGTGTTTATGGTGATGTTTTGTAAATAGTTGAAGCTGTGAGGCTTGTATGAGCAGATGACTGATGTGATGTGAGCGGTCACAGACACGCTGATATTTAGATTATCAGGAATATCTGTTTTTCCCAGATGACACACCGTTCATACGGTGACCGCTGCAGTTTAATGTCACACATATATTTAATATAAATATGTCTGTTTAAAGGAGATGATGACATCGCAGTGTGTGTTGGCTGACATGTATTCTCGTTGTGTGTGATGTAATGACAGCGTGGAAGTGATCCAGCCAATCGCAGTGCAGATGGTGAGCGCAGTGAAACAGTGTGTTGTGTGTAATGAACACTGCTATGATGATTGTCGTGTAGATTCATCAACATATTTCTGAGGGTTTTTTTTTCGTTATGAAAAATAAGATTTATTTTTATATTTCCCACATTCATTTATCCACTGGAGTGTTCATCTGAAGAGGTGATGGTGTCTTTAACTGTAGAGTTCAGTAAATAACTAGCAGTGACAATCCTTCTGATATCTTACGGTATTTGAGGACTGCAAATATATTTTATTCATAAAATGAAATGAAAAGGAAAAACCCTTTTCTAAGAACAAATGTTCCAGCTATCAATGGGTAACACTGCACACTGTATACTGTAACATAACATTATAATATTTTACGTAAGGAATCAGTATCAAAGTATCAAACCTATTTTTGAATCCTTTGCTTCCTCCACAACCAATTGTGCTTCAGTCAAGTGCAGTGCATTGCATTGTGGGATACAGTTTTGTTATAAACTGCACATATTTCATTAGTGGCCATACTACACAAAGCATACTACAGAAGTATTAAGGGTCACGGTCAGCTCACGGTTCGGTACAGATCACAGTATTTGGAACAAAATGTCAAAATAAAACTGAAATTCAAATAAAACATTAACAATTTCAGTCACTTTTTGTTGCACATACAACTTTATAAAGAATTTGTACATTTTAAGCCTTAACCGAACCTCCTGTACTGAAGATTTTTTACTTGAACATGAAATTTAAATTTCAGTCATAGTCTTTTGATTATAATGCAGTTTTAGTTTTAGTCATCCCCATCATTTTTGTTTTAGTCGACGAAATCCACAGTATATTTAGTCTACTAAAATCTAACTCATGTCATTTAATGTTCTATACAAATATTTCAAATATACTCTTTTGACATAGTTTTCTTGAAATTAAAAAAGGCGTAATCCTTCAGTACATGATTCAACCAATGAAACACTCTGACAGAGCTCACGCTCAAATGCTATTGGCTCACGTCTCTTTGAATCTGCACTGTCTTTGCTTAAGACGGTAATGAATGAGAAATAACTTTCAAAAAGACATTTCTCCAATTATGCAAATCACATTCTTGTTTCGATCTTTAGCATGTCATGTGCATCGTAATATGTTTGCATTGCATGAAGTATAGTTACACCCCTAAGAATTACTTAGAGTAGTATGCTATTCCTAACACAGCCAGAGAGAGAGAAATATCGTCTGTGTGTATGGTGTCAGATCACCAGAGCAGACACAGACAAGGTGTATGAGGTCATTTTGTTCACGAGTCTGCGGTCAGCGGACATTCTCACTCCAAAAACAATCTAAAGTAGACGAGAGAATAACACTTATTTCTGATCATTATTTCCTCTGCGAGTAAATGTTTCCACTCTCAAACATCTGGACTGACGTCAGTCTCAGACACACAAACGCACGAGGCGGAACGTTGCACTGCGGTCATTTCGTCGGTTGATGGTTAGAGGACCTCAGCAGGTCAGAATGAGATCTGTACTAGCGTGATGAAGGTCAGACGGTTGGAAAGAAGTGATGCATTCGCCTTTTGTTTACAGAACTGGGGCAGGATTTGCATGCTGACAATAGCGCTAACGTGCGTTTCAGAGACTAATTTGTTCGACGATGCAGCAGGAAACGCGAGCGGCCCGAACAGACGCGACGACAAAGGCTTTTCAAAGCTAACAAAGCCAACGTGAAAGGCAATATATCATACGGCAGAAGAGCGTTTTCATACAAAACACAGTTCATTCATTTAGCTTAGCGCTTTTCCTCCAACATTTTATTATCGACCTTTAAAAAAATAACACTAATGTACTGACGACACATCTCTTTTGTACTATCACACATACATTAGCATTCAACATTAACAATACCTTACATTCTCTGTCCAAACTTTATTGTCAACCCTGTTACATTTACAAAGTTTGCTCTGATGATCGGAACAGGGTTGAAGATCATTGCGAAACTTTCCAGACGTAATGGAAAGCATTGACACACTGATTCAGAGTTGTGTTAGTTTGTGTGTTGATGCGGCTCTCCTGTGACTCAAGCTATGCATTGATTGTGTAACAGGGCCCATAACTGTTACTGCCCAAGTGTTATATTTTACCTGCACGTCAGGTGTTGTCAGAGTGATTTCCGTGGTGTGGTGTGAATTCTTTTGTATATTGTCGGTGTCTGAGATTATCACCGGATGATCTGTGTGTTTGTACACTGATGTGTGTTTGCGCAGCTGTGAATGCGTCTGTGGTGAATTTACACAAATTGCTGCTTTGACTGTGAAATCATCCACACGTGCAGCACCTGCGACCGAGCCCAACGTTTGTCCAGCGCTCTAGAGTTACACATTTACATCTGCAGACGCACAAACACTTAACACACCGGCGTCTCCTCTTTAAAACTGTGCTGTGTTACAAAATCTCATGAAGGAAAATCCAAACAAATGACCAACCGTACAAACTCAGAACTCTATACGTATACATATATAATTTCACTTTTGTGTTTGTCAGATTTGTGTTGATGTTTGTTGGATCTCTGTTGAGTAGGTTTCATTTAATACAGTTCATAGACTATAAAATATGATTTTAAATATAAATGAAACAAGGATTAGTTTAAACAGGACTAGGCCTTAGTTAAAATAGGATATTAAGGTTATGTTTACAAAAGACATCACTGGTGTGCATCTTGAGACAAAACAATCGCACTGATATATTTTAAGATATTATTTTCGTTAAAGACACCTCTAACATGTCAGTTAGTCTGGGACTAGCCTTAAGCCCTGTCCGGGAAACTGCCCCGTAATGTGTAATGGATCATCTCAGGTGTTTAATGTGTGTGTTTACAGGTATTGTTTTAAGACATCATAAGAAAGAACGGCCAGCTGTTCTTCTCTCTAATATCATTCAGCTGCGACTCTATCGCACATAATCACCGTTTAGATAATAGCAGACACTTGGCGTTTTAATTACGGATGGCCTTTGAGCGAAGCCGGCTTTACTTCAAACCCAACAGCAGAGCAGAAAGACGTGCGAGAGGAACGCAGACGCGTTTGATAAATCACTGCGGGCCGTGAGATGGAGGAGAGGTCGCGCTCTGATGCTCCCGCAGCTATAAGACAACATCCCAACACGTCCAATAATAAAACACACGTGCGCATGAGCTCATGGGGTTGAGTTTAGATCTTTACACGAGCAGTGAGTAATGCATTATAACAGAATTACATATAACAACACAACACACAAGTTGAAAACTGGATCACATTACGTGACTAGATTTGTGTGTGTGTGATCATTTGACACAAGGATGTAGAGTAACTGTGTAAAACACACTTTTAGAAGAGTCAAATGTTTTCTGCAAGGAATGTCTGTACAGAAGTGTAGAGTTTAGAGAAACAGGGTTGAGCTGTAACAGGGTTGACTTCAGTACAGTTCAGATGAACGTCTCTTGTGTTGAGTGTCACGACACTGTCAGATGTTAAGCATAAAGACAATCAGTAAACAATCATTGTAACGGTGCTGAACAACAGAACACAACCTGAGTATACATGAGACGTGTGATGCTCTTATTTTCACAGGAATCATTCGATGTGTAACTGTAATACATTTATTTCATAGAACACACAGTATAAGCTGAAGACACATGTTCAGCTTTTATTAAATTTATACACACACATTTATGAATCTACACATGAAGTTTAGCTGTTATTGTCGTTGATACAGAACACAGAGCAGCAGATCTGATGTTGAGAGAAATGACAGTAATAATATCCCATAATAAGACTTATTGAGTGTTTTGTCATTTTAATATAAAGAGAGGATGGCTAAACACACACACACACACACACACACACACACACACATAAGTGTTTGCGCGTGTGTATGGATGAGGGTTAGACAGATGAGTAACAAGAAGAGAAAACACACTTCCATTTTCTTCTGTATTTACAAATGACCTGCCAACACCGGCGACACGAGGCATTACTTATCTGTCATGTTTCTGCTGAGAATCACACTCAGCCGGTGTGTGTGTGTGTGTGTGTACAGTTTTATCTTTTATTGTGATGACGGTGTGATTCAGCTTCATTGTGTGTTGATTATAAATCAAACTACATTTGAATGTGTTGTACAGAAAGGTTTGTGTGATGGTTAGAGGACACAATATACAGTGTGTACAGTGTATAAAACACGTATGTGTGTGTTGGGATGGAGGGACTGAAATAGAAAGCGTGGCAGCTCGTGTGACATCACTCTGCGGGTGTGGAGCACATGCCAACAGTCACTTCCGTATGTGAACACAACACGTGTGTGTGTGTGGCAGCTTTAATAAACTGAGTCAAACATTAACACTGTCTGTTTATCCACACGTGCTTGATTTACATAATAATAATGAATTAATAATGAATTTACATAGAATATATGAGCTGCGTCTTCAGTAATATTCATTAAGAGAGAATGTGCTGATGTTATGACGCACTGATTCTGATCAGTAAACACCCCAATGTTATCAACCCTTCACTGGCTTCACATTAAGATCGTATTGACTTTAAAGTTCTTTTAATCACTTATAAAGCCTTAAAGGGTTTAGCCCCTACCTACCTAACAGAGCTTCTATCACGCTACAACCCATCACGCTCTCTAAGATCTCAAAACTCTTCTGATAACACCTAGAATAACTAAATCCACCAAAGGGGGTCGAGCTTTCTCATACGTAGCATCTAAACTCTGGAATAACCTTCCTGATATTATTCCAGGATCAGACACACTCGCACAATTTAAATCTAGATTAAAGACACATCTCTTCAGCCAAACATTCACTTAATGCAACATATGATAAATAAACCACCAGGAGATGCTGACATTAGATATTATTTACTACAATAATTGATCTTGTTATATTAACACCATGTAGTGTGTTTTTCGTTTTTTCTTATTTTCTCCTGTAAAGCTGCTTTGGAACAATGCACATTGTGAAACGGCTATATAAATAAAAAATAATAATAATAATAAAAAATTAAACACAAAGGCTTCAGTATGAATCTACATGACCACGTCTATGAAAACACAAATGTGAAATCTGCGCTAAACTTCTGGAGAATTCTTTAGAGATCTGTAGATTAGTTTTAAATGTTCACATTACACCATTGACTAAATTTGAATACAAATGTAAACATGTTAAATAGCTTTCTAATGCCGTCTGTCTAAACATTTGAATGCAGATTTGGTTCCAGTGGTTTAAAGGGAGCCAGAGTAGCTTAGTTACTGATTGAAGTTAAGTCAAGACTGTTTAAACAAATAGTCATATATTAGTATATAACCTCAAGAGATGTTTCTTATTGCTGTGTACGGATTTTTCCTGAAACGTCCTCACATTGTTCGTCTTCGGCTTATTAAGATCCGTCGCAGCAAACAGCATGTTATAATGCGCTGTTGCACTCACGTTGAGTGTGTATACTTGTCAATGACGGGGATCATCTTAAGTTTGATCAAAAGCTAAATCTCTAGCTGTTCAGTCGTACCTATTGTTAATGATTGACCAGCACAAATATATATATATGATAAGAAGTGGTAAATCTGATTAAAGATACGATATATTTCAAAATTAAATGTTTATGTTATGCCCAAACAATGCAACTGAATAATTTTATTCTATAGAATGGCAAATGTTATTGACATCAACAAAAGCCTTCTTTAAACTGCAGCCGCATGACACGGTGTAATGCGAAGACTGTTTAATTCTACTCAAATGTGCCATAAATGTATTTACACTGAAAGCTATGTCATTTTGAAAGCATAACGTGTATGCATTACATAAGAATAACAAAAAAACTCAAACGAAGTAAAGGTCTGACGCACATCACACTGCAGTATTTAAATAAATATGTTAATAATTAAATAAAAAAACCTTGTTATTGCATTTACATGAATGCATTTGGCACCTTTATTGTGCCGCATTCCATTTAGCAAGGATCCTCTCTTTTCCTGTAGTTTGAATCCACAGCGCACCCTTTCCTTTACAGCGCTTCAGCAGTGATATTCCTTTACATTGCAAAGTTTCTTTTATTTTCTATGTTGTTTTAAAGGTTAATGAGTAACCCTGTTAAATAATGGCGATCTCAATATTGGCCAAAATGATCGTGATTATGATGGAATCCCCTGGTGTGGAACCCATGACCTTGGTGTGGCTAAGGCCTGCTCATACCGCTGAGCTACAGGAAATCTCATTATTGCTCTTGATATTGTATTTATGGTTGTAAATGTCAAAACTAAACATTCAAATCATTTTTGCATGTCATATTCTTAAAGACTAAACACAGAAAAACTGTTTATGGGGAATTATTTAGCAGTGTGTGATCGCATCAGTGAAACTTCACATCGTTTCTGTTAGCAGCATGAGGAAACATTTATTTAAACGAGTGTAAAACATCTCTGACAGTAAGTGACTTCAGCTGAATCTGTAACAGTGACCGGTGACTGCTGATTGGTCATTATGTTCATACGCCGTCTGTGATTGGTGGTTATTCTCAACGCTGTGAGTAAAACAACAGAAGACTTTCGTTCATCTTCACATGTATTTTGCCTCGTTCATGGACTGTATAAAGCGGGAGACGTTCTCTTTTGCTTCGTAAAAAGTTGCAGCACTTCTGTGGGACAAATAAAACAATGAGTACATTTAGATTATGGCTAGTGGCGACCTCCTCAAAACTATCACTCGTAGGCGCAAATGAATATTTTTGGTCACACATGTGTGTGTTTTTGGCCTTACTCTGGAGCCCTGCTTCATCACATCAGGTTAATTTCTGCGGCTTTATTCATGCCAGAGGAGCCAGTAATATACCTAATAATAATAATCTCTTGTGTGCCTTTTAAATACTGTAGATCATTAAACCTCATTTATATAAATTAAATACATCATGTAAATACACATAGTGATGTGTAAAACTACAGTCTGAATTGCGTGCAAGTATTTCCAGTGAATGATAATGACTTATTGACGGTGTGATATCACAATGGTTGTGTGTTTGTGTCTCTCTGTAGGTTGTGAGAGTGTTGCAGGAGCGTTGTGAGCTGGGACACTCAGTCGGCGAGTCGTAACATCATGCCGGTGCCAAACGCTTGTGTAGCGTTACCCTCCATCAGACACTCGACGATACTACTGCTCATCGCCATCATCCTGCTCAGCAACGCCGAGGGTACGACACACACACACACACACACACACACACACACACACACACACCCCCCCGCTGTGTCTCTGTTAATTTAGTTCAGGTGTTCAGAAACAGCAGTACACAGCTGAACTCATATAAACAACAAAACAAACAGCAGACATGAAATAAACACAAACATATAACACCTGTTTATTTTATATACAGTATAATATGATTTGGTTTGAATAAATAACATGTCACTATAAACGTGAGATATGCAGACAGTGTTGAGACGAATCTTTGGTGTATGTTTAAAGTGCAGTTTATTAAACACATTTAATTCCGTTTTATAAATTCTTATGGCGCTTTGCAAAGCAGCTTTACATGCATATAGAAAGAAAATATACATGACAGGAGAATAAATGATCGCATTTAGTTTCTCTGTAATGACGGGATTAAAGTTGTATACATTTGTGAGGGGAATTTTCTAGCGGTGTGTATATAACGTAGGTCTGTGCGATATATCAAAACGATCAGAATATCTCAATATGTTTATCATGATGGTTTGCTATAAATGAGTTATTTAATGCTTTGAAACGTTTTATGTGGATGCTGATAGTATAGTATCTATCTGTCAGGAGGATGTTAGTTGGCATATGTGTGATGTGTGCGCATGATAGCGTGTGTGTGTGTTCTGACGAAAGTCAATCAACAATCCACCTCAAAAAGACAAATTTGTTTGATTTATTTTAGTTTGTTTTCAAAATGTCGTCTGATTTGTTTAATGCGACAGTAAAACACGGCTGTTCACTTTCACAAGATGTAGTGATGCTTTCTTTTCCTGAAATAATGTGAAATATATGTTGGTTATATCATTTCTTTCATATATTTGAATACAATTTAAACTGATTTAAGAACAAAAATATTGTATGGAATATCGCATTATTTAGTATGCTACCGCATATCGCGTTTTCCCTCAATATCGCACATCCCTCATATTCTGTTTTTCATGGGATGTACTTGTAGATTATAATCCGTTTTTATGCTTAGTGAGAATTATTAGACAGATTTAGAAGTCATCATTGATTCAATTGGATTAATCGCAGAGCTCTGGTCTATTCAATGTTTTATCTCTCACAATGATGTCATGAGTTCTGTTTATCATCACATATTGAGACTCATTTAGGTGTGAGATGTAAATGTTCAATCAGATCTGTTTATAGCTCACAGCTGTCTGTCATCCGTTTCATTGTGAGATTATTGTCAGGACAGTATTTGCATACGCTTCCCGTCTCTCCGAGATTCATTCACATGTGTGATCATTTCATTCACATTGATCACAGATACGCTGTGTTTATGACATGACGTGTTCCTCTAGAGGTGTAATGCTGATGTGTGTTGGGTCACATGTGGTCAAATCTCAGCTTCAGTCTTTAATGAGTTTAGAGCTCCGCTTTTCCAATGAACGCAATAGAAACACTATTTTTATTAGAAAATTGGGAATAAATATTGTGAATAGTTCACAGAATGAAACAAAAATTCAGAAAATAATTTAGAAATTGTCTCCTGATTTTTGTCCGCAGCTGTATGTAGTCACATGACATTCAAGAACCAATCAGATTTGAGGGTATTGACAGGAAATGTATCAAATGCACAACGGTTTGAAGTTAAAGCATCAAGACAAATGTCTTAGTTTTGTTTGGAAGTCTCTTATTGCAGTTTATTTTTTAAAGTCACCATGAAACAGACGTTACGACTTCTTTTCCGTATCGTGACGTGAATCCGAGTGAAACAGCTTTTGAAATTAAAAAGAAAATGAAGGGCGGGGCTTTATTTTGCCATTCCCTTTTTGATTGGTTTGTTGTAAATTGGGCCTGGAGAGGAGGGCTATGAATGCCTGGCCATTGGACAGTCAGTACAGTCCCGCCTCTTTTGTGTTGCTGACTTCATATGGTGAAGAGTTGTTGTTGAGAAGAGGAGAGGAGCTTAACGTTTTTGATCAAAGATTACAAGTGTAAATGAATTAAACAAAATGCATTGTGTGCACGTATAAATCAATTATAATAATTACTGCAACACTCTGCAAAACATATTATATATTATATATTACTATATATTTGTCCTGTTTGATTGCATGGTGACTTTAAGTGTACATCATGAGAACAAACAATGATTAACAATGATGATTGATCAGCTTCTGTTCTGATGCATTATGGGATTGATAAGAGTTTATTTCCTTATGCCACGTTACATCTCGTCCATCAAACTTGAAGCGACACGTCATTGGATAATTCTCCAGAGTCTGTTGTATCAGTAAAGTCATTATCAACCGCATGTTCATGAATTGTCCACTCTGCTTGATGACTTATGAATATTCATGATGAACACGACTGCAGTTAATGAGCTCCACAACCACAAGATCTTCATTATTATTTACATGTTTACACGCACAATAGAGTAAAAGTGATTCTGTTTTACATTAAATATCATTTTATATATTTTTCATCATGTGATTTTAAATGTATTTGAATTTGAGAATGTGTATAATGAACCTATACATGGCAGTGATGGTTTGTTCAGTCGCTAACAGCCGTGGACTCTTGATGGTGTTCAGGGACCTGCTCACTTGACATCCCAAAAAAAAAAAATAAAGAAAGAAAACGGAAGACAGGATCAATAATGCGAGCTTGGAATGAGAAAAGCAGTAATTTCACAGCTCCTGAACTGCTGTCGCTTATTACCAGATTTAATTGGCTAAACTCTGGCGTCCATTCACGCGTGACCGTCCGGGCGGAGATGGAGGCATTCACACCGTTACGGCCCACCAGGAGGTCTCCATGGCGATGGCTGTTGAAACGCTCTCGCGCGTACACATTCACACGCCGTTTAAATTCCTTTTGTACTACATCCAAGCTGTATTGATGAGACGGTAATTAAATTGGCCTCTTTCTGTTTGATATAGATTTATAATCGCAACTTAAACACTCTCGTGACATTTGAGCAGAGCAAACTCAATACTGCTGAAAAAACATCAGGGCTTCTTCATCATCTGTGACATCACAATAATAAAAGCTTCAGCGTTTCAATGATTTTCAACTGCCTAACTTTAAAGGAACGTTAATTATACACAGATGTCACATCGCAGATGAGATGGAAAATATCTGCAAACTATCTACATTTGGATAGCCAAAGCTCTCCAGTCACTTAACGCTGAAGGTTTGCTGAATTTACCCACCACATAACACAGACGATCATGCGACACCTGAACTGTAGGATTGAGCTGTTATAGTTGTTAAACAGTGATTGGTTAATTTGTGGATCACATGACTTGAGCTGGGCTTCTATGTGTAACACAACCAAGAGATGACTCATGTGAATCAGTTCTCCGATGGACCGCCGCAATCCCACAAGCCTTAAAGACCGCCCCCCCAGTCCTAAAGTCCGCCCGCAATCCCACAGACTGGCCCATAGACCTAAAGACCGCCCACAATCCCACAAGCCTAAAAGACCGCCCGCAATCCCACAGACTGGCCCAAAGACCCCATCCCTACAAAGACCGCCCACAATCCCACAAGACCTAAAGACTGCCTACAAGCCCACAATCCCACAGACCTAAAGACCGCCCACAGTCCCACAAGCCTAAAAGACCGCCCACAATCCCACTGACCTAAAGACCGCCCACAATCCCTCAGACCTAAAGACCGCCCACAATCCCACAAGCCTAAAAGGCCGCCCACAATCCCACTGACCTAAAGACCGCCCACAATCCCTCAGACCTAAAGACCGCCCACAATCCCACAAGCGTAAAGACCGCCCACATCCCACAGACCTAAAGACCGCCCACAATCCCGCAGACCTAAAGACCGCCCACAATCCCACAAGCGTAAAGACTGCCTACAAGCCCACAATCCCACTGACCTAAAGACCGCCCACAATCCAAAAGACTGGCCCATAGACCTAAAGACCGCCCACAATCCCACAAGCCTAAAAGACCGCCCACAATCCCTCAGACCTAAAGACCGCCCACAAGCCTAAAAGACCGCCCACAATCCCGCTGACCTAAAGACCGCCCACAATCCCACAAGCCTAAAAGACCGCCCACAATCCCTCAGACCTAAAGACCGCCCACAATCCCGCCCTAAAGACCGCCCCCAATCCCGCTGACCTAAAGACCGCCCACAATCCCACAGACCTAAAGACCGCCCACAATCCCGCTGACCTAAAGACCGCCCACAATCCCACAGACCTAAAGACCGCCCACAATCCCGCTGACCTAAAGACCGCCCACAATCCCGCAGACCTAAAGACCGCCCACAATCCCACAGACCTAAAGACCGCCCACAATCCCGCTGACCTAAAGACCGCCCACAATCCCACAGACCTAAAGACCGCCCACAATCCCACAGACCTAAAGACCGCCCACAATCCCGCAGACCTAAAGACCGCCCACAATCCCGCTGGCCTAAAGACCGCCCACAATCCCGCAGACCTAAAGACCGCCCACAATCCCGCTGACCTAAAGACCGCCCACAATCCCGTTTACCTTAAGACCGCCCACAATCCCACAGACCTAAAGACCGCCCACAATCCCTCTGACCTAAAGACCGCCCACAATCCCAACTTTGATGTTGAGTTGTTAATTTGTTGTAGTGTGTTGTGTGTTTTAGAGAAGATGATGATGTGTTTATTCTGTAGAGAGGTTATAGTGATTTGATGTAAAAACACATTGTGTACAGCTTAAACAGGACTGCAGGTAATCAGTGAATAAAACACACGATATTGTGCTGAAATGCTGCTCATACACGCACACGCTTCCTTCTGGCAGCTCCGTGTATTATGTGTGTGTGTCCCACTGTGGCATCTCACAGTCACTTCCTCTGCCATCTGTGAAACTCCTGAACCGACACGGCCGTTCTTCAGCGCACATGCGTGTATGTGTGTGTGTTAGAAGTGTTTCCTTCAGCTTTACATTATACATTGGAAGAGGTTTGTGTGTCTGAAGAGACAGGATGAGACTCATCTGTTGGAGAGAGAGAGAGAGAGAGAGAGAGCGCTGGTGTCAGGTTGATAAATGACAGAAATCTAAGTGTGAAGACTGTAGGCTAAGAAAAAACATCCGAGCGAGAAAGAGAGAGAATGAGGGAAAGAATCATATGGAAGCCAATTCTTCAATCTCTCTCTCTCTCTCTGTGAGTGTGTGTGTGTGCGCGTGTTCACTCTCATGTAATACACACATTCCAGCAGTTGTCCGTATCCCATGATCCTTTATACTTCAGTCACATGATCAGTTTAAGGATGAAAAGAGAGCAGAAGATGAATCTAGAATGAATCACATTTGTTTCTGACACGACTCAACTGAAACACCGTTTCATCTGATCTCATCAGCATCTAGACGTCCATCAGACGTGTGTGTGCGCTCTTATGATGAGATGTTGACACTTGAGCTTTACAGATTTACTCCGTTCCTGCTGCTTCCAGATATTATGATGTAGGATTTATTTCTTACGTTTCAAGATGATGTTCCTCACAGTATTTAACCCCTACTAAACTCTTAATACCTCAGGACAGGACCACAGTAAGAGTCTGTGGAACACAAGACTCAAACAGTGAAGCTCCTATTGAAAACAACAGTCGATTACATTTAAAGACATTTTAAATGACATACTAAAACAATATGTAAAACAAATAATTATTAATAGTTCTTAAAAGCGTATCAGGAAGTGAATGTTTTCATTTGAGGTAAGATGTAGCATGCGTTTCCTCTGTGCCAATCGCAGCGTGCTGAGAAATGACCACTCTAAAGAAAGGGTTGTGGGGGTGATGTGAAGCAGGGAAACGGGCGGGTTAGTGGCATAATAATTGTTTCACTGGAGCCATGCGTAACCAAACTGTATTGGGTTCTTACAGCCGCGATGCTATAAGACAGAAGCGCAGCATGCAGGCATAAAACTGAAAAGTACATTGCTGAAATCATCAATATTTTAATAATTAAATTGCATGAAAGACAGATTGATGTTATTTGATGAAAACTGAAATCAGAATGTCTCCGCTTCTAGATTTACCGAACTTTGAACTTTCTTTGATTTATAAAGTTTATCACAAAAAAGCGATTGAATAACCGTGATCTCTAAGGGCTGTTATCTGTGTGAGAGTTTGCGCAGACGGAGTTAATGTTCTCACTCATTCAGCCGACTTTCATCCAAGCATAATGCTTCCATTCCATCAACAACAACATGTCAAATAATATCAACATCATAAGCACATGTATGTTCTATACATTAATATGGCCAGTCTGCTTTACTGGTGACTTTTTTTCCTTCACTGAGCACAAGATCAAATGTGTTCTGTAGCTTGTTCTGAACTGATCTTGGGTCATGAACCACAGAGGGAGAGAACCCAAGTGCAGGCAGACACAGGGATGAAGGGATTGACAAAGACTTTAATATAAATCACGGCAAAACAAACATCCACGATGGGAAAACACTAACTAAACTGGATACAAAAAACTGAAAACAAACTCATCCCACAAGGGGGGCAAACATAAACTACTAGGAATTAAACAAAGAACTTGGAACCATACAAACACTACGACAGGACCAGACCAGAAAACTTGGAAACATGTACAGGGATCAGGTACAACGAACGAGCACAGGACAATGAACACGAGGATGTTTTAAAGGGAGACAGACAAAGGATAATTAACAAGGGTCAGGTGCGGGTACTGAAACACTCAGGGAAGGTTAACAAGGAAACGAGATGGCGGGAACAAAGACACGGACCAGAGAGAGAGCAAGAAAAGCAGATCGAACCAACATCTCTCTCTCACATAAAACATAAGACTTTGTCATGAATCTGCCTCAAGACCAAGAATAGACATGACACGAAGGCAGATTCATGACAAGCTTGTTTGCGGCCCACCTTAATTATAACTTGTTTTTAAATTGCAACACAGTTTTTCCATTCAACATTATTTAAATAAACAAATAATGAAACATTCGTTCTTAAGCGTTTAATTCATTGTTGATAAATATTTGAAGTTTCATGATTATAGTGAAATAAACACACTCAATATAATGACTCAAATTTAATTTAACTTTTAGAGTTTGAAAAAAACAGAATTTTAGAAAACAAATAAGTTAAATTTTGATTTTGTATAGGCGAAATAGACCAGCCAAAGCAAAGAAATGCTCCTCACGTCACTTGAAAACGATGACGTCAGGGTGGGGGCATCAGCAAATGCAGAAATGTGCTACCTTAAATATAGGATATGACATTTTGATTGATACGTGATATTACTTTAAAGGGTATTTGGGCCATTCTTACTTTTAGACTAGTCGACTAGACACTTACAAAACGACAGTTTTCTCATTTAAACCACAGTCAAATCAGTGAAGTTAGAAAACACCAGCTGTGGGCGACTGACAGCATTCTGAAATCATCTAGTGTTGTAGTACTTGAGAGCGGTCTTGGTGTCGAGACCTTTTTTTGATGGTCTTGGCCTTGTCTCGGTCTCGACTGGCTTTGGTCTCGGTCTTGTCTTGGTCGCAGACTTTGTGGTCTCTGGGTTTTATTTCAAGACCTGTTAAGACCACAACTGTGGGAATTACACTAAAAAAGTATTCACCACTTTTTCCTTAATAATAATAATACAAGTTACATTTATATAGCACTTATTTAATATTTTTATTATAATTATTATAATTATTCAATAAACCCGTAGTTAATACAGTAAGTAACTTAAGATTTAGACACAATTAAACACAAGTTTTTGTTGTATTTTAGCTAGTCGCAAACACATCTAGAACAAATCTGAACTGTTGTGCATTTCTGAGCACCAAACGGCTATTTTGGTGTTGATTAGATAAAAATGCAATGAAACTAATTAAGTCACTGAATGTTTTATTGAAGGTCACAGACTTACATTTATCTTGGGTATTTACTTGTTTGATGTTTAGTTGTTTTCATTTTTACCTGCACAAATATTGTAATATGTTACAGTTGGTGTGTGATAAAACATCCTACACATACATTTCTTCACAATAAATCACCCAAGTTACTTCTATTGTTATTTTATTATTACCCTAATGTTTTAGTGTGTTTTGGATCTTTTGAATGAACTCTGGGAGTGCTGGGCTTGCTCTCGTCTCGGTCTCAGCCTGCCTTGGTCTTGTCTTGATCTCAGTTTTGGTGGTCTCGACTACAACGCTAGTATCATCATTCATAATCATGATTATTTTAGTTTACTTAGTTTAATCCGCATTTGTGTTGGTCCGGGAATAGCATCTGATACAGAAAGAAATACAGTTTTTCAATCATTGTACACACACAGTACATGTGAATGTGTCGCTTGGTTGGTGTGGTATTTGTCCCGCCCCTCATGTACTGTGATTGGCTCAGCATTCATTCAAACGATTTTCAACAACAGAAAGAAACCCCAAAAACAAAGTGAAATAAAAGCACACTGACCTCAGATAAAGAGCTTAGGAACAAGAGCTGTGCTTTTCAATTCACTGGAAAATGACACACTGTTCCCGTCATCATACGGTGTCCTCCATCCTGTGAAGAGGTCAATATGTGTGAGGAGAAAGTTTCTGAAGGACACACACGCTGTGACAGAATGAAAGAGATGTTTTTTTAAAGATTTATTTTGATAAACTCTTGACAGATGTTCAGAACTGTGAATGTGTCTGAAGAGTTTTCATCAAATGAATCAACAGTGAAACATGAAAAACCGTCTACAGTACAACATCACTCCACATCAGCGTGGGCAGTGAAGTGACAGTCACCGTTGCCCAGGAAACCAGGTGATGTCCGTGACCCGCTGCTTGAGTCAGAGTTCTGGTCCAAACCTCTTCTGTACACTGATCAGATGTTTGATGAAGAACATGACGTCTCTCTCTCTTCTGGAGGTCAGGTTTGGGGTTGTGGTCGTCAGCAATACTTTTGCAGTAAAGAATGTTGGTGTAGTCCTTCCATGAATCAAACGGCATGAGTAGATGATGTGCTTCATATGGAAGGTCGTCGTCTGACCGGTGAAACTCTGTAGTTCAGAGAAGAGATCATCGCTCAGCTGTCGCTCTCCACACAGTCTCATTAGTCCATATGGAGCTGAGACACACACACACACACACACACACGCCGCTGCAGAGGTCACTGATATACCACTGAACATCAGCACATTACACACACACACACACACACAACTGACGGCTCTTTGGCAAGCGTATCAGTTTTACCATGTGTAGAAGTAAGGGATCATGTACAGGAAGCCGGTTGTTATGTAAGGATTAATTGATGATAGGCCGTTTATCAGAAAGTTAATGCACACCCCGAGGTGGTAATGTGGCCACGACGCGCAGCGGAGTTACACTGTGGGTGTGCATTGACTTTATGATAATTGAACAGACCGGAGTCTATTATTCGCTTATAACACGGTTACCACACCACAGGACATTGTTCCCATGTTTCATTTCAACGTTTGTCATGTTATCGTCTCAATAATGCTGTTGATGGTAGAACTACTTTCTTGCAAACCTTTGAAAGAGAAGGTCTATTCAAAAATATTTTTTAGCAGCTTTAAGCAGCATGAAGAGCAGGCTATCAATGTTTATTCATTCATTTTTCTATTTACTTATTTTATTCATTTGATTTCAGTATATGTATTTCTATATTGTTTTTGAAATGCTTTGTTTATTGAAATGAAACCGTTCATGCGTTTCTATTAACAGTCAAATGTTGGATTATAAACATCAGATGAAGAGCAGGTGCTGTGTGAGGTGATGGCCTGTAGGCGACACTATAACCTTTCTGTTATTTAAACTTGGCGCAGTGATATGGAACTGTATTGCTGTCGGCACACCTGGAACACCTTCATAGGTGTGCATTTACCAAAAATTAATGAATCCCCAAAGAACGGTTGTCAACCAATCAGATTGAAGCATTCAACAGCCCTGTGGTATAACGCAGAAATAATCCCCTTCAGTGTGATCAGGACGTGAAGCGGAGGGTCTTGTGTCTCACTGAAGGGGATTATTCGACGATAACAACTGGCCTTAGTACATTATCCCTCTTATTACACGACTACTGGCCACATGAGAAAGAAATATTTGATTAGCTAATTTTTATCAGAATGCAGACCTTCCACGAGGTAAAGCTGTTTACTTTCAGTTTCAAGGGAAGAAACGACGCTCAAATGTCACGAAGAGGCAATTAGGTTTAGTTATTTGTAAATATAATGTCATATATGTTATTAACAGACTCATTTATATTACATTTGTCAAAAAAAACTGTCAAAATGATTCGCTGCCTCCGAGTAACCGTGTGTTATTAGTTTTGAGAGGTTGTTATCTGGGAATAACTAACCAGCAAATGTCGTGACTGGCCAATCAGAATCAAGCATTCCAACGAGCCGTGTAATAATATGTTTTAAAAGCACATAAATATAAAGTTTACATCAATAGTTATATACAGGTGCATCATAAGCATGTCTTCAACACGAGTCATCTGTACGAGAAAGAGTCTGTTTAACCTCCGGGCTGCTTTGGCTAAATGTTGATTTTATGAGGTTCTAGAAGTGCATTATTACATACGTGACCCTGTCTGTGAAAACCAGACTTATGACTCAAAATCTAATTTTGAGATAATGAGCATCAAAGCATTAATTTCACTATGAATTCAGTCTTTGACGTGACATGACTCAGTATTAAATATATTTTTGCAGAATGTTATTAAAACTATGTACAATGATTTTCTTTAAAAACAGTAAATCACATAAAATGACAAGCTGGGTTAGGGTCACATACTGTATATGATTGTAAAGCTGAGAGACGTCATGTAATCAACACAACTATTGAGTAACTTTACAATCATGCAAAATGAACACTTAACTTGATATTCAATGTGTCAGGCAGACAGCAGTGTGTGTGTGTGTGTGTGTGTGTGTGTGTGTGTGTGTGTGTGTGTGCGGTCACCTCTGTCAGGGCAGATTTTATGTTGTTGTGGCCGTTATAAAGTCGCTGTGCTGTGAAAAGAGTTTGAAACATTCTCATACCGCACCATTAAATTAATGCAGTGTGAAAGGTCATGCTGATCTCACATTGTGTGCGTGTGTGTGTGCATGCGTGCGATATAGCGTCTTTAAGAGTGTCTTTGATGAAACTAAAACATCTGAATGTCATTGTATCAGATTAGTCCTGTTTCTGACAAGTGGCATTTATTCAGAAAACAGCACAATCCTACAGATCTCATCAGTTCTGGTCTCATCAGGTCTTATCATCAGGTCTGGTCTCATCTGGTCTGGTGTCATCAGGTCTGGTCTCATCAGGTCTGGTGTCATCAGGTCTGGTCTCATCAGGTCTTATCATCAGGTCTGGTCTTATCATCAGGTCTGGTCTTATCATCAGGTCTGGTCAGCTGTCATTAGGTCTTTTCAGTACTCATCAGTTCTGGTCTCATCAGGTCTTATCATCAGGTCTGGTCTCATCTGGTCTGGTGTCATCAGGTCTGGTCTCATCTGGTCTGGTCTCATCTGGTCTGGTGTCATCAGGTCTGGTCTCATCAGGTCTGGTGTCATCAGGTCTGGTCTTAGGTTATCATCAGGTCTGGTCTTATCATCAGGTCTGGTCAGCTGTCATTAGGTCTTTTCAGTACTCATCAGTTCTGGTCTCATCAGGTCTTATCATCAGGTCTGGTCTCATCTGGTCTGGTGTCATCAGGTCTGGTCTCATCTGGTCTGGTCTCATCTGGTCTGGTGTCATCAGGTCTGGTCTCATCAGGTCTGGTGTCATCAGGTCTGGTCTCATCAGGTCTTATCATCAGGTCTGGTCTCATCAGGTCTGTATCATCAGGTCTGGTCTCATCAGGTCTTTTCAGTACTCATCAGGTCTGGTCTCATCAGGTCTTATCATCAGGTCTGGTCTTATCATCAGGTCTGGTGTTCATTAGGTCTTTTCAGTATCATCAGTTCTGGTCTCATCAGGTCTTATCATCAGGTCTGGTCTCTCAGGTCTTATCATCAGGTCTGGTCTCATCAGGTCTGGTGTCATCAGGTCTGGTCTCATCAGGTCTGGTGTCATCAGGTCTGGTCTCATCAGGTCTGGTCAGTTGTCATTAGGTCTTTTCAGTACTCATCAGGTCTTTACAGTACTCATCAAGTCTCACAAAGGCTTATGTTCATGTGTTTGTTCATCTTTCTTGTTTTGCTCTTGGCAGTATTTAAAGCATTAGTCTGTGAATCATTTCTGACGTAGATCAAAGATCACATGCCTCAGACCCACCTGAGTAGTGAGGTGGGCGGCACTTGGCATTGTTAGTTTCCTAGCAACAGGCGTGCTATAGCGTGACACCTGCTGTCCTGGTATCAGTACACTGTTTAAACTGTGTTACTGCAGTATCAAACATACACACACACAGTAAGGTGTGTGTTTGTGTGTAAAAGGCTGGTGTGATTTCATTGGATAAAAGTGCTGTTGGTTCCTACAGGACCGTGGGATCACTCAGACACTTCAAGCAGAATCCACAATCATACACACTCTACTCAGACGCACACCGTTTTATGTGCTGCTGTTTGAAATGTTAGATTTCTTTGTAAAATGTCACATGTGCTATTGAAGCAGGATGATTCCATATACCCATAATGCTTTGCGTGGATCTGTTATAAACGACATATAAATCCTACAACAAGCACATGACTTTACACTCTTCACTGAGACACATGAGCAAAACATCACTTTTGTTTTAAAGCTTATCTGACACTCCAGGGCTCCAGACCGCTACTAAAGGGTTGCATTTTACAAGTACTCGCGCATGTGCAACCTGCAAATCTGTAATTTCTTCTGATTGTTATTTCATGTGGAAAGACGAGTAGAACGTGATCCCTCCACCGGTGTAGGCTTTATTTTTTGATTCATCATTCAGATTCATTGTCAGCTGGCATTTTATCTGAAAAGAGATCATGAAACTATGTTGTATGTGCGGGCAAAAGGTGCCCTGATAAGATCTTGTTTTATGTCTGTAAATTAGATGGATTTAGGGTTAGAGTTTAGAGTTTCAAAGCAACAAAATGATATGTACTGTTTGACAACATCAGATGGACTAAAGACTTCTGATTCAAGAGGGATGTGAAAAATTGCAGTGGACTTTTATTCGGACTTGCATAAAAATAGAAAACTTATATTGCAACATCTAAATTCTATTTCTGAAGAACAGAAACAGATTCTGGATCATATCAGGTCGAGCACATGGACTTGATGGACTATCAGAGGATTTGACATGGCTGTGTGGAAGTACATTGGAAAAGACTTTTGTACGGTGACCCAAGAATGCTTTCCCATAAGTTGTCATAGGGCAGTGTTAACTTTGTTGCCGAATAAAGGAGATTTAAGTTATGTGAAGAATTGGAGGCCCATGTCTATTTTAACATCTGACTACAAATTAATAGCTAAAGTATTATCAAACTGATTGAAAACTGTACTGGGAGAAATAACACATGAAGACCAGTCATACTGCATTCCAGAAAGAACAATATATGATACAATTTTCGATACTCTAAATTAAATGAAGTGAATGTTGGCTTTTTGTTCCTGGATGAGGAGAAAGCATTTGATAGAGTTGACCATGGTTATCTATTTGAAACGATCCATGTTTGGTTGTTTTTATTTCTTGGATCTAACTGTTTTATATGAATGCCTCTTGTATTCTAAGGTTTAAGTCAACAAGTAAGAATATATAAAGGCATCAGACAAGGATGTCAATTATCTGGTCAGTTATATGCTTTAGCAGTGGAACCTTAATTGTGTCATTTAAAGGTATAGTTCACCCAAAAACTCAAATTTTCTGTTTATTTACTCGTCCCCAGGCCATCTGAGATTTAGGTGACATTTCTCCTGTGTAGAACCATAAAGAAGATTATTTGGTAAATCTGGACCCCTCTTTGCTTTATATAATGGGAGTCTATGGACTCCACCTGTATAAGAGATCCTAAAGCACATAATTCCAAAAAAGCGTCTCTTGGCGACATATTGACGTCTTGTGAAGCTTATGGTTCGATATTTTCATAAAACTAAATGTCATTTTTAATAATATTAGCCATACTGTGCAGCCACTGCACACGTCCCAATCACAATCTTCTTCATGTAGTATTTGGTGGTGGATGGCATACCAGCATCTGGTGCGTTTAGCACCACCTGCAGAAAGGGAGTGTTGAGCGTAATTTCTGCGACAGTCAGACCAAGATATAGTGCCTCACGAAATAAAGAATTAATTAAAACAATGATTATCTTGTTTAAGGCAAAAATGCCAATTTCGTTGACAAGGAAGAATAAGATGCTTTGTAAGGGTGATATTACGAAGGATCAGTATTACGAATTGGTCAATGATACTTAAAACATTTTCAATACCCCACGTATAGAAAAAGGATTATGTCAACCCAGTGAAGAGGGTGGTTGTGATGTATTGTTGTAAATTGGATTTTATTTTACTTGAATAATTGTTGTAATTAGGGCTGCAGCAAATAATGATAATAATTGATAATGAAAATAGGTGTCAACGAATTTCATTATCCATTAGTTGCTCTGTAACGTCACTTGTGAGCTGCGCAGTTATAAATCAAGCACGTCTTCTACCTTGTAAAATGACCGTTTAGACGTGTCCAAGTGTGCAACGTGAGGTGCGCAGTTCTCTCTGTGCAATACTGAAAGTATACACAACCGAATCAACTCATCAGCCTTGGTGTGTTTATTAAGGGGACATCCACAACATTTTGGGAGAAGGCCAATGAGTTCACTTGTGTGTACTTTTCCCATCTCTGATTAAGTTATAAGCAAAAGATCTAATTGATCGAAAAAGTTATCCTCCAGCTAATGGATTATCAAAATAAGGGTTAGTTGCAGGCCTAGTTGTAATTAAAGGATTGTTAAAAGTCTCTCTCTCTCTCAATTTTCAATTTCAAGGCACTTTATTGGCATGATTGCGTGTTCTTACAATATTGCCAAAGCAGTGAACATATATTACAAACATTAGAGTACATTTTTTATAAAATATCTCTTTCTCTCTCTCCGTCTCTCTGTCTGTCTGTTTTAAGCAAAAAGTAATTTCTCTCTTCATGTCATGATGTGTAGCAGAGCTTAAGCAGGATTTACGGCCGACCCCAAACGCCATTAGAGCAGATTCTGTGACAGGCGCATCTTTGATGTGGTTTTGTGCGACGGCGCAGCGTGTGTACAGATAAATGTATGACACCCTTCCTGACAGCCGGAGAAGATTCGATTTTACATATTTACATGCTGAGAAAACTGCACTTTGAAGTAGAGAGAGACAGAGAGACATGCAGACAGACGGTCGGGGTGTTGGCAGTCGTCGGCAAATATTTTGGATGGCTAAGTAAAATCCCTCTGGTAGTCATGGTGACACCCCGCACACAGATCCAATTATAGCCGGGAACTATGGGATACATATGTCACATCCGTTTTTAACAGGCCCACTGCATCCGCCCCTGAAGTGTACTACGACCTTAAAGCCACCGTGAGAAATAAACCAACCTCCTATAACCACTGAGGAGAAATGAAATGAGAGTGTAAACACATGAAGTGTAAAAGTCATCTGGATGTGATGAGAAATGTTTAAGTTGATATTGAGATCTTCAGTAATATTGACTCGATCACAGACGAGATGATCTGAGCTCAGTTGGACACATCTCATTTATGACTCTCAGACTAAATATCTGAGAAACAGATCAAAAAACTTTCCATTTGCTCTCCATTATATCTCATTGATTTTTCTAAAAAAATATTGAAGTATTAAAGGAACAGTTCACCCAAAAAATGAAACTTGTCAACATTTCTTCTCCTTTGAGTCGTTCCAAATGTGTATAAATGTGTTTGTTCTGATGAACACACAGAAAGATATTAGGAAGAATGCTTATAACCAGACAGATCTTGACTCCCGTAGTAGGAACAATTACTTTATCAGTTTAATGTCATATCTTTTTAGTTTGTTCTGTTTAACACCAAAGAAGATATTTTGAAGAATGTAGGACAGCAAGGAGTTCTGGGGCAATTTTGACAACCATTGTGTTTTTTCCTACTATGGGAGTCAATGGGGTCAAGATCTGTTTGATTATAAGCATTCGTCCAAATATCTTTCTCTGTGTTCAACCGTTCAACTGTGTTTTTTATGAAGACAGTCGAAATATTTTTGACAGCACGACATTTGACAGAGAAGAGTTCTTTATGCAGGAAAAACCCTGCTGCCGTAATCTTCAGCAGAACCGTATGTGTCGTGTTTTTCACGTGTTCTTTAATGTGACCTCTGATCTTTCTCTTTCAGCTCCACCAAAGTTCTTGCGAACCCCGAACGATCAGACGGGTGTTCAGGGCGGCGTTGCCTCCTTCATCTGCCAAGCGACGGGCGAACCGCGGCCCAAGATCGTGTGGAACAAGAAGGGGAAGAGAGTGAGCAACCAGCGCTTTGAGGTATTAGGTCTATTGTTCTGATGTAAAATGCTCGACAAGTGAATGCTTACAATAGCCACGCCCCCTTCATGAATAACATAATCTCATTGGCTTTTCATTCATTGTTCATTGAAATTCTCCTGATGTTAACATGCATGAGGATTCATGTCACGACATCACACCATCATGAGATCATTCAAACCGTCAGACACACGCTGGAAAAATATTTCTTTCTTTTGAGGAATGCACGTTCTGCCTTAACGAAGCATGATAAACCCATCACATCCCATCACTGATCATTTATCTCCGCGCCGTCTCATTCTTCTGTTCAGCTAATGCTTTGCGGTGGCCACTCATCTACAGATGCTAATCGGCTGAAGGACCCTTCCGGGGCGTCCTTGTCTTTTGCCTTTGAAAATCCCTCATCACATATGCTGCTAACATGCTAAGAACACGTGTCGAGGGCTCGCAGATCCTCACATGTGTGCCGTGTCTGTGATTCACTAATGAACACTTGAGCGTCCGGCGCCGTTAGCCGGCTTATGCGTTAAAATTCAATGTGTGTCCGTCTTACAAACGTGTAAAGTGATTATGAATTACGTGATGTATTTAAATCTGTGAACGGGAGAAGCTGTCAAAAGTGAGTATACATCTGACCAATACACCGCTAACTACAACGACATGTACTGTGTGTGAGCGTCCGTGTCCCGTCCGTGTCCGTAGCGAATCTGTCCACCGGTGTCTATCTGACTGACGTTTGTGATGTCATGTTTCATGTGTGGTCCAATCGGCTTTAAGAGTGGGCGAGCTACAAACAGAACCGGTTTGGTCAGGTCATGGCAGAACCATCATCCCATTCTTAAAGTCCACGCTGGTTTGTTGTGAAACGTCTGGTTGAGGAACTCTCATTCACTGAGCATTTTACACAAACCACAACACAACGTTGTGTCATTCAACACACTGCAACACAGAAGTTTGTCAATTTCCACAGCCAATGAAATGTGAGCGTGATGTCAGAGGGTGAGCAGCTCCGCCTCCTTCGACAGGTCTCAAGCATCTTTTGAGATGTTAAATGATTAGAAATGGATTCTTTCTTTTCTTTAGTCTTTTATAATCAGTGTTCAGGTGACATGTCATGTTGTAGTTGTGAGTGATGTAACGTAAGGACATTTGAAATCTTTTTTCTAACGTGTGTGAACAGATGCTGATGAGATGAGATGTATATTTCTTCAACAAAAATCATCTTATAGTGTGTGTGTGTGTGTTTTCATTAATAGAAACATTAAACAGGTTTAGCTTTTCCTTCAGCAGGTCTTTTCCGTTTTCAACTTATATTCAGCAGGATGTCAGCAGGTCTTTAGGTCTTTGAGAGATCTGCAGCAGGTCTTTGAAGCTTCAGCAGGTCTTCAACAGATCTTCAGCTGGTCTATAGGGCTTCATCAGTTCTTTGACAGGTCTTCAGGTCTTTGTCAAGCCTCTGTGTCTTCAGCAGGTTTTAAGGTTTTTCAGGCAAAGATCCTCAGCAGACTGGTGTGAAAGAGATAGAAGTCGGGCTGTGACGGTATGATTTTAGTTCTAACTGCGGCGAAGACGCAACAAATCATGAGGTTTGGCTGTTAATCACACCCAACCACACACCTCCACAATAATGTAAAATAAACCATTACAAGAATAAGAACCCGAGGACACTGCAAAAAGAGCAACGGCACAACAGTCAGCGGATATGAACGCACGCAAACTTTGAATAATTCATCGTTTGTAACAGCAAACATTATTAATATTGTTGAACTATTAATTAGGCTACATTAATAAAAACAAGCCTTTTCAAAGTGCAACATAAAAAGAGAACATCGGTCTAGCCTACAGTCTGTACAAGTGTTCGGCTGTTGTGCAACACGTAGTGCTGACAAATCTATCGCTCTTCATGTTTCGTGCGAGGAAAACCAACATATTGTCTTTGTCTGGTTTCAGGGAGGCTCTTCAATAGGGATGTGCACGAACGTTCCAACATTCCATCAGCAACAACTGTTGGAAAATGAAAAACGCTATTCGGATATCAGTATTTTCATAAGAATAAAAACTGCGTCACCACAGGGTTAAGTTACCTCAAGAGAAGACACGTCTGATTTAACGCTTCTTCACTTCTTCTGTTATGATTTGTTCCTTAATCTGTTTTCACTCCGATCGTAAACTAGTTGAAATATTTGAAGTTTACACGGTGTTATGCTCGACTCACATCAACTTGTTTCAAAACTGGTGAGCCACAGAATTTGTTAACATTACTTACATTAGGTATAAAAACACTAACATTGTATTAAATGATTAACAATTATTAATGAATTACCTATATAACTTCGGAGCAGCTGTTCTTTTTTAATTTATTCGTTGGTAAAATATGAAGTAATGCTAATTTCAACAACTGGAATTTCACTGCAACTAATGTTAATGAATTTGGCCTTAACATAAGACTGGGACATTTTTCCATACCTTAAAGCGTGAATCTTTCAATTGCAGTTTTCATGTATTTTTCAATTTTTTACAAAGTTGCTAATTTTTTAATAACTTTAAATAATCGCCTAAACCACAAAAGAAAAGCATCGCTATCAGCACTTAAAATCAACCTGACGTACCCATTTCTGTGCGCTACAATACAAAAAACATGCAGTGATGACGTGATGACATCAACACCACGGTCGGCATCTCATGACCGTCACAGCCCTAGATAGAAGCAATTCTTTAAATGTCATTATAGGGGTTTTTATTTGTATGTGAACACCTGAAGCCCAGCAGATAGTGTTGGTCATGCGGTGCAGTTTTGAGATGTCTGAAGCTTAACCAGACTGTTTCTGTGTGTTGTGTTCTGTCTGTTGGACTTGATCAGGTTGTGTAAAGCAACCATACATGTGTCATATTGTGTATGTGTGTCTTTGTGTGAGCATGAATCTCCGTCGTCACCTGTGAGCAAAATAAACTAGCGTAACATATCTTGTCTCTCGCACCTGTAGGTGATCGAGTTCGATGACGGCTCGGGCTCAGTGCTGAGAATCCAGCCGCTGCGGACGCCGCGTGACGAAGCCATTTATGAGTGCGTCGCCTCAAACAGTGTTGGGGAGACGAGCGCCACCACACGCCTCACTGTTTTACGTGGTGAGTCTGCGGCCCAAACAAAGCCCTAAACTTTGTTTTTCATTGTCTTCCAGCTCGTGCAGGTGTGTGAGAAATCCTCTTCTGTGTGTGTTTGTTGTTTACCGTTCGTCAGCTAGCAGGTGATGTTGTATTTTGTCAGCCTCAAACGCTTCGTGTGGATGTGACAGGTTGTACGCTTGCGGTTTCATTTCCAGAAATTCTTGAGAAAGCTCCGTCAGGCCGCGCTGACCTTGAGGAGCGTTAAAGGAGGTGATTAATATTGTAATTAGCAGACTTTACCGCTCGCTAGCTTCAGCATCATCAATAAAACTCTCATTTTATGCTACATTTACAACATTTCTCACAAAGTGGCCGTGTAAGACCCCGCTGGAGCATGTGGAGACGATTTCAGAAAGCGTTTAAAATGGAGGACAACATTTCTGTGTTCATGAAAACAGATTCAAGATTAATACTCATGACCCTAAAATCAAACAGAAATAAGAAAAAAAAAAAGAGTTGTTCACTGGTTTTGCCAAAACATTTCCACTTGTTCTGCCTGTTCTCGTCTCTCTGGTGATTCTTTTGTGTCCACATCTGCTGTTAGAGAGAGAGAGAAAGAAAGAAAGAAAGAAAGAAAGAAAGAAAGAAAGAAAGAAAGAAAGAGAGTTTCTGTGTTCAGCTCTATTCTTATAAACCTGCAATACAAAAGCCTCTTGTCACACACACACACACACACACACACAGACATGCACAAACACGCACACGTGTGCAAACACACGTACACACAAACACGTGCACACACACACACACACACACACACACACACACACACACACACACACACACACACACACACACACACACACACAGACACCGCAGCACTGCTGATATTCACTGACAGCACATTATATTCACTACACTTCTGCTCACATCCCTCAGTCATGTGCCACGTGTTTAATTGATGTATCAGAAGTGCACACAGTTGTTTTGTGTTGTTAGTGTGTGTGTTTAAGAGTATGATTGTCTCTCACCTGCATCAAGCGTCCGTGTCTGATGATTATAATAATTATGAGCAGAAAAGCCTGAACAAATGTTTATCCATGAATTGAAATGAAAGAGAGTTCCTGTAATTACTGCACATTCAGCCATTGGCCATCCAGCTTCATCTGAGCATGAATAATCACATGAAGTTAATAAGTCTTCTGCCGTGAGACATGAAACAAGCTTCACATTACAGTGCCTTCGCTGGATTTCAGCCCGCCGTCGTTCTCTTTGCCTTAAAAGCGTCCGTTGGAGCGGCTGTGGGAATTTGGGTCATGTCTTATTCATTAACGCACCCACTGAAGCGAGACCCCAGCGTTTACTCCTTTCACATAGTGAGAATTCCAAACCCGGATCTGCCAAGGTCACGGCACAATGCATTATACATCAACATAAACAAAAGCCATCTCAACATGTTTACTCTCTCGCTTAATGTGCACCAGAAAAAACACTAAGATGAACATTTAAACTGAATTAGAGATTTGTTACAGGGAAACATTTCTGCTAATATTCCAGATATTCACATTTTTTATTTGCTGACAAACTGGTCAAAATAACAACGATGATGCAATGTTTTCTGACCTGAAATACTGCAAAGAAAACACGTTCATGTTCATTCATTCGGTTTCTCTGTTTTTTCTGTTGGTGGACTTTATGTCACTCCTGAGGTTTCATGGAAAATGATACTTACAGAAATGATGTTTTAAGGGAACATTTAAGTGGTCTCTTTATTTTTTTTTTGTGAAATGTGGTTGCGAGCGATGTTTCATGGCTTTGATTTTAAGGTTGAACATTTGTTTACTCGGCAAGACCGAGAGGTGGAGGAGCAAAACCTGCAAAATCACAACACACCACACAGACAGCAAATGCTCTCTTCTCTCTCACGCTCTGCAGTTGAGGCGTCTAGACAAAGCCTATTTTATCATAATCCCGAAACATCCGTGCCAAAGCCGGCCCCGTTTTATAAATGCACTCGGAAACACATCCATTTACTCTACAGCTCGTGTGTTCGTGACCGTGTGCGTGTGAATGAACGTCTAATCTTCAGCGAACAGTCTCCGTCGGGCTGTCGAGCGGGACGTCCGTCGCTCTGGATCTCGAGGTTCAATTTAAAATCCTGACACAAAAACAAAAGCACGCAGTTTGTGTGGAACGCTCGGTTCTCAGCATCTCGGAGCGAGCTGTGCCGGTGGAGGAACGGCTGGGACACGGC